>AYKW01000017.1:453076-580078 GCA_002760635.1 Ganoderma sinense ZZ0214-1 | reverse complement strand
AAGTCCAAAGCATTTCTTTCTCGAACCTCCGTCCTCCCCTCTCCCCCGTTGTATGCGTTGCTTGTGCAGTTTGCGGCCTTGATGATACGTCGCCGCCGTTTTGGCGTTTGGCGGAACACAACACTGGGGCCACCACCCTCCCCAACCCCCCAACGTTCACACCGCCCGCGCGCGAGCCGTCATCCCGTCTGTTCCACCGCGCGTTTGGGCCCCTTTCCTCCCTGGGCGGTCTGTTGCTGGCGCGGCAGATCTGCGATGGCATCCAGGGTGGGCCGCCTGCGCTCGTTTCCCCGAGGTTTCCACAGCTGACTTCGAGAAGATCATGAGAAGGACGGACGCGCGCGCATCTCTCTTTGCTTCTTCCCCACACGTGTTTCAGCAGTTTCTAACGACTTCTCTTTTCTAGTCATTAATGGACGTATAGATTCCCTATACCAAGTCCGGCTATTGTCGGCGCTGCGAAGTGGTGAGTATCCCACGTTTTACAGCTGGGTCGTTCCATTGCAAGTCAGTCGGGCAAGGCCCGCTCTCGCACCATGGTACGACTCTGGGGATGCCGTATCAAACACTTCACCTACCGAGTGGTTTCGCCATTTCGCGCGACGCATCCTTGCTCTCCGCGGGAGTTGGTTACAGGTTCATGATGGATGCGTGTGTCAGCCCACGGGCTTAGTGGTCGCGCGCGCACGGCTCTCGCGTTCTGCGCCATGAGCGACTTGGTGGATCTCTGTACCGACCCTGCTCGCGTCAGACCACAGCTGAAGCGAAAGAGAGGTCGCCATTCCTCTCGCTCGCGTGTATCAGGCTACGGTCAACCGGCACATGTATATGGCCTTTTGGGCAATGAACGAGGCATATGTGCGCAGCGCGGGGAGGCTCATTGGGGACGTCTCCCCAATGGGACCGGGTTTCCTGCAATGGGATTACCACGAATCTTGGGGTGGTAACATCCGTTGCTCGTTCGCTGTTGGGGACTCGGCCGCATTTGGGCAACGTCGAACGCGATGCAGGTCCTACTGAGACGCCCTTTCGGGAATGTCGCATCCTGCACTCACGACGGGCACTGTCCGGGGGGAGAAATCGCGTTATTTTCCCGGATAGCCCTACCCTTCTCATAGAATTTACATATGGGGTACAGGATAACTTCCCCTCGGAGTTGCTGACATTTTTCGGAGCCGTCAAAGGTTTCCTTTGATGCAATGGAGGGAAATGCACGAGAAAGCGGATGGGAAGTCGCATTGAATGTCGCCTTTGCCAACTCTTTGCATGGGTGCGGCAAACGTTGACCTTCTCCGATTGTGATATGTCCTGTTAATGCCACACAAAGACTGCATATCTCACTGTGCAGAAATCGCCGAAAATGTAGGGCTATCCGGGAAAGTACCACAATACCCCCTGGCTGGAATCTGGGCGAGGCCCGTCATGACTGTTGAACCTCTTTGAACCGCTTCGGGTAGGGGCGGCCCGTTGGTTTCGCGTTGTGGCCAGGGTTCCCAAGTATGGATAACTCTTGAATCACTCCCGCTTCAGGGTAGTATCGGAAGCGAGTGTTGCGCGCTACCTCCACCCTGAATCGCGTTATTGGCCCGAACATTGGTTTCGGATAGGTCATGCCTATAACGGAGGTATCATGCGTCTCATTCGCTCCACGAGAGCCATCATCGAATAATTTGGCCAATTCATCTCCACAGGATCCAGCGTTGAGTTTCAGGACTGGGTTTGGCAGTCATAACTTGAATCATCAGTGCGACCCTATTCATCGATAGAGCCTTTAGCTGATCGGCCTTCATAAAGGTGACCCTGCACGAATACACCCGTTCCTGGCGGACTTCACGAAGGAGCGACGGGCATCAAGCGACTCAAATGACGTCGACCTCGGCGCGGCGGCTCTCCACCTCGCCATTCGATGCGCAACCTGTGAGTGCACACACCGGTCGCTGCATCCGTCCCCTTGGGTGACCGTTGAGTCCAGGTGACACCGTTGCCCTCTTACTCAATCACCGAGCCGTGTCCCCAAATGCCGTGCACCCCCCGGGCTCGGGGACGACCGCGCTCCATCTCGCGGCGACGCTGTCGCGCACCGACGTCGTCGTCCTGCTTCTGGACCAGGAGGGGATCGACGACAGCCTGCGGGATAGCGAGGGGAGGTCGTGTCTGGAGGTCGCGAGGGGCAAGGACACGATCCGTGCCATCCGCGGTGCGTCTCGCCGTTTAATTGACGCTGATTTCTCTCTTCTCATGCTGCATCGCAGACTCGAGAGCGTTCCTGAACGCGTCGTACCGCTCCCTTCTGCACGCTTACACCGTCTCTTCACCAAGCACGCCGGCGCCCGAGGCTCTGATTAAGCTGCTGTCCTCCCCACGGATACGGCTCGTAAACCTCTCATACCTAGATGACACGTCTGGCGTCACGCTGCTCCACGAAGCGGCCAAACGGAAGGATCTACGTTTGGTGGAGCTCGCTGTTCGCGCAGGCGCGGATGTTTTCGTCCGGGACCGGAAGGGCCGGCCCGTGTACGACAGCGCCGGCAAGGACGACCGTGTGCGGGTGTTCTTGCGCCAGTGTGAGTTTCAGTTGCTTTCGTGCAACCCAAAGGTCACTGAAGACTCGTAGTCACGAACCGGGACAACTCGTTGATTCAAGAACCGTCGTCCGAGCCCCCAGAGCTTAGAGGGTACCTGAACAAGTACACGAACGTCGCGAGGGGATACAACACGCGTTGGTTCGTTCTGCACCAGGGCGTGCTCTCTTGTACGTGGATCTTTCCTTGCGTCGAGCCTCGTTCTCACCGGCTTGTTGGCAGACTACCGCCACCAGGACGACGAGAATGTGTCATGTCGAGGATCCGTCGCGATGCGCACGGCCGTGCTGATCGTCCCCAACGGAACCTCCGGCCTGCGCTTCGAAGTGCATTCGATACCCTCGCGCGGCCACTCCTCCGTGCAGAAGTGGTATCTGAAGGCGAACCACCCTGTCGAGGCCTCCCGCTGGACGACGGCGCTGCAGAAGAGCATCGAACTCGCAAAACGCGAGGGCGAGCAGAACGGGCGCAAGAGCGCGGAGAGCGACGTGCCGAGTCTGAAGCCGTCGTTGTCCATCGGCGCGAGCTCGATCCACACGAGGAGCCGCACCTCCGGGCCTGGCGCGATCTCCCTCACGAGCTCTGCTGCGGGCGACGGCCACGACGCAGGAGCGGGCAGCGACACTGCCCCTGATCATCTTCCCGACGGCGATTCGCAGGAGCACGAATACTCGTCCGACGCGGAGTCGATGAAAGAGGTGCCCCCGCACACCATGTCCTTCGAGCTCCAGGGCCACGCGCTCGTCACACAGGCGGACATCGCGCACCAGCTCATCACCAATCTCACCTCCCAGCCGCCCAGCACGCCCCGCGCGGCGGAGCTCACCAAGGCGGTCGACGACACGGTCGGCACGGTGTCCGCGATGCTCACCGAGTACGTGCATATGGTGAAGGAGCGGGAGGAGTGGTACAGGTCAAAGCTCGACTCGGAGCGCGACCGGCAGAACGTGTGGGAGGAGAGCCTGCAGGCCGTCGTGCGCGAGGGCGACATGCTCGAGCGGGAGCTCCGCTCGCGCTTCCGCCGGCGCAGCACCGCGCAGACGGAAGGGACGGTGCGCATGCGCATGGGGGCCGCGGGCGAGCCCGTCACAACGCCGACGCTCTTGGGCAGCCCGACGCAGATGCAGGAGATGGTGTCCCCGGCGGCGGTGGAGGAGGTCCCCGCCATGCCCGTCCTGCCCTCTCCGGCGGCTACGCTCTCGCGTACCGGGGTGCGGCGGGCGTCCATCATCTCGACGACGGGGCTGCCCGTTCCGTCTGGTGCGCGGCCGTTCTCGCTCATCATGGGCACGCCGTCGGTCACGAAGGAGGGCGAGGCGGCGGCGGAGGAGGGCGAGACGGACGAGGAGGACGAGTTCTTCGACGCGATCGAGAGCAACACGCTGCCGAACCTCGTCATCAACCAGAGCCTCATCAAGCCGCCGCCGTCGGTGGCTGTGGGTGCGGGCGCGGCGGCGTTCAGCCTGAGCGCGGACGTGTACGCAGGGTACCAGAAGCTGCGGGATCGGCTGTCGATCTCGAGCGACGACCGCCCGCCGATGAGCTTGTGGGCGGTGCTGAAGAACAGCATCGGGAAAGACCTGACGAAGATCTCGTTCCCGGTGTTCTTCAACGAGCCGACGAGTATGCTGCAGCGGATGGTAAGCACTTTGTTGGACCTGGAGAGCTGCATACTAAGGCATTGTTTTTGTGCTACAGGCGGAGGATATGGAGTTCTCAGAGTGCTGTAAGTCTCGTGAAAGATGTGGAGGGGTGCGGCAATTGACTGACTGACCGGGTTTCGTAGTGGACGCTGCGTACTCTCAAAAGGATCCTCATCGTCGTCTCGCGTTCGTCGCTGCCTTCGCTATGTCTAACTACTCCTCCACGATTGGACGGATTGCGAAGCCGTTCAACCCCATGCTTGTACGTATTCCTCATATCGCTCTATGACCCCTGCTTGACGTGATTCTAGAGCGAGACGTTTGAATACGTACGGCACGACAAGCAGTATCGCTACGTCTCCGAGCAGGTCAGCCACCACCCGCCGATTTCCGCGTGCTGGGCCGAGTCTTCCTCGTGGCGGTACTATGGCGAGGTCGACGCACAGAACAAGTTCATGGGCAAGTCGTTCGAGATTCGGCCGACAGGCATTGCCCACGCGGACCTTCTCTTGCCGGCCACATGGGCACCGGAGTACCCGAAGGCGAAGGGCTTGAACAGCGACGGACGGGTCATGGAGCATTATAGTTGGAAGAAGGTCACGACAAACGTCTCCGGCTTCATCCTTGGTTCTCCTACCATTGACCATTATGGCGACATGATCGTATGTGGAGCCCTCGTGGATATTGGTCGGATTGTGCTGACGCTCTCGTTAGGTCACGAACCACCGCACTGGAGACCAGTGTATTTTGACCTTCAAGCCTCGGGGCTGGCGGGGCAAGGATGCATACGAGATTTCTGGCTACGTTCAGGATGCCGACGGTAACGTCACCTACGAGATCGCTGGCCGCTGGAACAGTCAGCTCGTGGCCCGCCAGGTCGGCACAGGGGTCGGCCAGCTGCACCCCGACGTGGCGATGAACGGCCGTATTTCGCCGTCCGCGACGAACGAGTTCATCCTCCTCTGGCGCAACTCTGTCAAGCCGCCCTCGCCGTTCAACCTCACCCCCTTCGCGATCACGCTTAACGACTGCCCCGAGGACACGCTGAAACACTACGTCTGCCCGACGGACTGTCGGCTTCGGCCAGATCAGCGCGCGTTCGAGCTTGGCAGGTACGAGCACGCGAACGACCTCAAGATGAAGCAGGAGGACTTCCAGCGGACGACGAGGCGCGCGCGGGAGACCGGGAAGGCCCCTCCGCACAAACCGAGGTGGTTCGCGGCGACCACCGAGCCAGATACGGGCGAGCGGGTGTGGATGCCCGCGATGGTCGACGAACAGGTGGAGTATTGGCTGGAGCGGGAGAGGGCGTGGAAGGTAGGGCATGGCGATGGCGATGGCGATGGCGAGGGGCCGGCGTGGAAGGACGTAGACAGGATATTCATCGAGGACGAGCCTTGATGCGTGATCGAATCGCCGGGGATGGGAGGGAGTGCGCGACGGACTTGGAACAATAAAGGTCGGCAGTGATTTATTCATCCCTATCGTATCTATGGTGTAGTATTGTGTAACACGACGCGACATGAACGGTTGACGGCTCACATCGGTACCTCTCCTTCGCTTTGGTTCTTTGGTCGGGTGAAAAGCGCATAGCTAGCTTTAGATTATCGTCGATCTTCAATAATATACCCTTCGAATTCTGTCTCCGTGTCGGGCGTACGAATGACCTCGAGGCTCGATTTATTTCGCCCTTCGCGACAGAGGCCATGTCAAGAGCCGTGCTTAACGTCGCCCTTGCAAGATCTGGAGGATGAAATACAGGTCTGAGCTATGAGCAATAACTGTTCAACTGGTATCTGGCGATATGTAGGCGGCGAGAGTGCTAATGTGTCCTTTCACAGCATCCAGTTTGAAGGTGTTTGTCTATTATGATGTGTTACCACTCAAGCTTCCTATCCCCACAGGCTGAACCACAACCAGCACCGCCAACTCCAGGCTCGGGCTGCAATACACTTTCCCCAGGCCCAACGATCTCCACCGTGCTCTCCGAAACTCTGTCGAGCATTTCAGCAGTTGCTTGTCGTACCATCCATTTCGCGGTGCCGATGACTCCATCCAAATCCTCGGCCTCGGGGAGAAGGAGAAGGACGGCTTCACCCTCAGTTTTAACCTCGAACGTGACGATACCGTAGGAATCGTCATTGATACATTCGCCAGTTGTCAGGCTGAAGTTGCGTTTATGCATTGGGCCTATACACCAGGTGAGTGGAGGGAAAAGGACTGAGGGAACGGCGTGCTTCACGGACATGAAATGTAGAGTGAACCTGAGGCAGGGTCGTCGCCAACGATCCCGTGATCGAGGACGAAGGCGCGACGATGAGGGCACATCTAGTAAGCAGGAAGGTTAACGGCAGCCTAGCGCGTCCCAGAAATCAAAGTGAGACTCGAACCTGCTGAGTAGCGAAGTAGCCCTTCTGTGGGACATGGTAGATGGCAATCTGGCTGTCTCCGTACCTCACCGCGGCGGACCTGGCGGGGCATCAGTCGAAGACGCAATATCCGATAAAACGTTCACCTACGTCGTGCCATTTGCATTTGGTATGAGATCTTGCACTGTTGCAAGTTTCCTCCACTTCCACTGGTTCTTGGGCGTGGAGATATCCGACTCGCGAAGAATGAGAGGTGGAGTTGTTTTGCTCCAGTCCGCAGGTCGCATCTGGCCGCGCTCGACAATCTTCTCCATATGACCAACGCGTTCTGCCTGTCAGGAAGTAACGGTTCACGGGGTTCTCCACGAGCAGATCAGTGTAAAAATTCGCACCGTATTAACGAACTGTCGGAAGCGCTTCTGTCTCTCGGGGTCGTCAACCACGGCCTTCCACTCATCGAAATACGTTCCGACTAGCTCGCCCATCTCGCGCTCGAGGTCAGAACAAATTCCCAAGGCGTCGTCTAGGATGACCTTTCGCAATTTCTGGGAAAACCGAAACCTGAGCGACACAGTTGAGGCCTCAGTGGGAGCTTAGGACTTACTTCAATGCCGCCTTCCATGTTTTCTAACCATCGCGCGGTGCGCATAAGCTTGTCCGCGGTACGAATGTAGTACATGAAGAATCTGTCCAGGATGCGCACAACCATCGACGGTGGGACATCGGCAGCTAATAGAGTCGCGTGCCTAGGGGTCGCGCCTGCGTTCCCGCATACAAAGACTCACCGGCAACGCAAGCGAATCAGCTTCGACACGGAACATAGCTGACTATGTGACCACCGACTTACTGTTCCAGCCTTTATCGGTAGCAATAAGACCGAAGTCCTTGCCTTGTGCTTCGGCACATTCCCGCACGCATCCGCTGACGCCGCCCTTGAACTTGTGGGGGGAGCGAATACCCTTGTAGCGTTCTTCAAGCCGAATAGCCACTATCTCACTATTGTTTCAGCTCTATCAATGGCGCGCATGACTGTGGAAGCCTTACTGCCAACGGAGTCGCCAATCCCATACCGGCACCACGACGTCCCGACGCAAGACTTCACGGTCCTGAGAGCCTTCCCGTACGCATGGCCACTCTCGAAGCCAGCGTCGACGAGCTCCTTCCAGATGGAAGGCAGGTCTGCACGTTCTGCGCCGAACAGGTCCACGCGCTGTGCACCTGTGATCTTCGTATAGAGCCCATCTACAGAGAACTAGTCTCAGGATGGTTAGACATATACGGCGCCATATGGGGTACCCACATTTCTTTGCAACCTGTCCAAGGACGATGAGCTTGTCTGGCGTGATCTGTAACCCAGCTGTTCGTCGGCGACCTTCCATCTATGAATTCTGAAAGCGAAAATGTACCTCGCCAGCCGCAATTCGGGGCACGACAGAAAATGTCCCTGGAAGGGATTAGTGGAGCCGCCACCTCCGGGAGATGACAATACTCACCGTTGCGCTGGATGTTCGCAAGGAAGCTAGAACCAGATTAGCTTCCCGCTATATTCGAAACAGACTTTAACCAAAGTTACCGATCGTTCGTGTCCTGGTTCCTGCGTGTAGTTTATCCCCAATCAGTGCGAGAAAGTATCGACGGCCGAGTAGAGCACTAACGCATGGTGCACTGGATTGATGATATTTTCGTTCCACAAGGACGACAGGATGCTCCCGACGGCCGGCTTGCACGTCTCGCAGCCGACCGAGTAGGGATTAACTCCCACAGCAGTCATGACCTCGGGCATCGTCTTCAACTTCTTGATCCTGCTGCAGGGTAAACATCCGTTGCAAGCCTATACAATGCTACTGACATGACAACATTGAAGAGATCAGCCCGCGACATCGCGAAATGCGGGCACAGGTTGTTGTTGACCGCGATGCCCGCCTTCTTCAATTCAGCCTGCCCATGTTCTCCTGCTTCAGGGAACGATCACGCTAAGCGGTGGCTGCGACATACCTTCACAATGTTTGTCATGAGCGGGATACCTATATGGCACATTGCGAACGTCAGACAAGGTTGCTTTTCGGGTGGCCGCGCAGCAGCGTCGAACTAGAAAAAAGGTTCCGACTAACATCCTCCGCACCCGGTTCCCGCTTTCGTCTTGGTCTTGACGTCGGCTATGTTCTGCGCGCCATCCTTGACGCACTGTACAATCTGGCCCTTGGAGACATTCTGTCGCAAGGCAACGCATCCATATCAACCACCTACGAAAAGACAACAAATATTGCAGGATGAGCAGAGCTTACGTGGCAGCTGCAGATCTGCGTGTCGTCGTCAAGGTCGTCGCCATTGTCCCCGCCCGAGCGGGCCCCGAGAATGAACTGCGACGGCGGGACGTCCAGCGCTTTCTGCATGAGGTAACGGCGGCATCGCCGATAGATTTAGACAAGCGTGCTCGAGCCTCGAGGAGCATTGCAACGATCTGCAGCCTTTGGGGCTAGACTTGCCTTCTTTTTCACAAGCGCGACAAGCTTGACGTAGTCTGACGCGTCGCCTACCATCATACCACCAAGTAAATACTTCCCGTCGGCGCTGAAGATGTATCTGCATCCAGAAGGTGCAACGCATGAGAGCCGATGAGCATGTACATCGACATCGACAGGCAAATGCAGGCAAAATCAGACCGTTTGTAGACTCCTCCAAACGGATCTCGGTACGTCAGAGCCTCGACGGGACCATCGGCGGCGGTAGTTGCAGCTCCATGCCTCTTCTTCGGTGCAGACGCGTCGTACGCGTGCTTGCTCAGATCGTTCGTTCCGGAAGAGGAGTCGCCCGTAATAGCTGGGGTCACTGCCTTCTTTGTGCGAACTCGCTGCTCGGCGAAGAAATCCCCAAAGGACGCAACCTGATCCACCAAATTCCAAGTCAGTCGAACGCTATGCAGCCTCACCCGTAACGCGACGCACGTCTACGCCCATCAGCTTCAGCTTCGTCGACAAGTCGGGATTGTTCTATCATCCTCCAGCCGTTAGCCCCTCATACGCAGCACGCTTGCACACACACACACGCACCATTTCTCTCGGCTTGAATCCGCCAACATCCGTCTGCGCCTGCGTGAAGTTGAACGCCAAAATGTCCGCCATCTCGATGCCCGGCGCGATGAGCCCGTACGTGTTCCCCCGCCAGCTCGCGCACTCCCCAATCGCGTACACGTCTCCCGCACTTGTTCTCAGCCCGTCGTCCACGACAACCCCTCCTCTCTCCGCGCACGCCAGCCCCGCCCCGCGCGCTAGCGCATCTCTGGGCGTAATCCCAATCGCGAACACCGCGAGCGTGCAGGGTAACACAGCGCCGTCCGCGAGCTCAAGACCCACGAGCGCGCCCGTCGCGGGGTCGGTCACGAGCCGCGCGGCGACGGTGCTGCCGAGGAAGCGCACGCCGAGGCCCTCGATGCGCCGCAGGACGATCTCGCCGCCCTGCGCGTCGAGCTGGCGCGAGAGCGGGTACGCGGAGCGGTGCACGATCGTGACGCCCGCGACGCTCGGGAGGTCGTGCACCGCCTTCGCGGCCTCGAGGCCTAGCAGGCCGCCCCCCAGCACGACCGCCTGTGTGTTGGATGCGTGCTCAGAAAGTGCTCGTGCGTTATAAGTTATCGCTGGGAGGACGGGGAGATACCTGAACGTCTTTGGTGCCACCCTTCTCGGCATAGGCAAGGAGATTGTTCACGTCCCCGATGTTGCGGTACACGAACACCCCAGGGATCGAGGTGTCCGCGTAGGCCGGGAGCGTCGCGTCCGAGCCCGTCGCGAGCACGCAATGGTCGTACGCGATCGCGCGGCCGGCGTCCGTGGCGACCACGTGCGCGACGGGGTCGAGCGACACGACGGTCTCGCCCGTGTGGAACGCGAAGCGGCGCGGGTCCTGCTTCGCGTACCAGTCCGCTGACAATGGGGGGCGACGGGCGTGAGTTTTTCGGAATAAGGGGGGAAAGGAAGGCTGTGGGGGACGCACGGGACTCGAGATACAGCTTCTCGATGTTGCGGTGCTGGAAGTAGTCGGTGAGCGCGACGCGGTTGTAGGCCACTGAGGAGAGCGGGATTAGCACCCTGCCACTCCCATCCCGGTTCCTGATCTCGTCTGTATGGTGTAAGTACTCACGATGCGTCTCCTCGCCGCAGGTGATAACGCGGTATCGCTGAGCAGTGTCCAGTCCGAGGAGCTTCCCGATAAAAGCTGACGGTCCCCAATTCCCTCAGTCAAAGCGAGTCGAAGATCATACAAGTGAAGAAGACGGGACTCACCGATTCCTACCATGCCGAGGCCGACGACGACCACGGTCTGCATCCCGTCCCCGGAAGCGGAGTCCTCCATGACGATGGCGGCACAACGATAAGCTGTGAAAAGGCAAAGTCAAGCACCGCGCGCCCCTGGGAGAGTGCGCCTCTCAGTCTGGCTCTTGCTTGCCGAACGCTATAAACACACAGGGCAAGGCGCAACTATAGCCCGTACCAGCGCGCGTCACCGGGGGAACAAGAAGATGGGAGACGCACCGGGGACGACTTCGGCTCTCCGACCGGCTTCGCGTGGGAGGCTTACCTAGGGTCTAGCTACCAATGGGCCGCCGACGGTCGCTACCCCGGCTCGTTCGAGGGAATCGTTTTGCCCTTACAAAGCTGTGCTAGAACCAGAACCTTATGATAGATAACCGGGTTTGGGGCGATCTGGGACCGAGCGGTCGCGAAAAAAACCCACAAATGCTTGTCACGGTGGTCGTACAAACAACAACACAGAGACGAGCTGTTACTAAAGCTTGGGGAGCATGGGTCCGTACTTCGCCTTCTGCTTCTTCTTCATCGCCGCGAAGGCGTCCGGGATGTCCTGCGCGCGCGAGAGCGTGGTCAAAGTTAGCCCGAAGCGTCTACGACAAAGTCGACGCAGACGTAGACGGCACACACGCACCTGCGTCTGCAGCATCGCGCTGTTCCACACCGCGGTGTACTCGAGGTTCTCCGCCACCCTGCCCACGGTGCCCGAGTCAGTCCGTCTATCCCACCAAGCTAATACAGAGCAAGGACGCTGGAGGGGAGACTCGAAGGACGTACGTATGGTCCCTGGCGTGCAACAGGATCTTCTTCGTGCCTAGAACCGCGATGGGCGGCTTCTGCGCGATGAGCGCCGCGGTCTCCAGCGCGGCCTTGACGACCTCGTCGCGCCCGCCGTCGACGACGCGCGAGACGAGCCCGACGGTCAAGGCTTCCGCCGCGGAGAACTCGCGCGCAGTGAAGGCGAGCTCGGCCGCGAGCGACTGGTTGCCGGTGATTTTGGGGAGGCGCGCGAGCGTGCCGATGTCTGCTGCGAGCCCGACATCGACTTCCTGCGAAGACGCGGACGGACCATGTTAAAAACGTTAGCGGAGAGAGATATTGGGGCGCCCTTCGGGAGACAGGATAGCACAAGATACTTATTGAGGATTGATGGGAGGAAATGCGTACCTTGATCGAAAATATGGTGTTGGAGGCGGCGTAGCGCACATCACAGGCTGCGATGATGTCGACGGACAGGCCGTACGCGACACCGTGGGTCGCGACGATGACGGGGTACCGGCAGCGCTCCATTGCGGAGATCGAGTTTTGGAAGGAGGTGATGTGTCCTTGCAGCTGCAGGGCGCGGCGGGACGGATCCATGGGTTCTGCTACGAGCGATCCCGAGAGCGAACCCACTGTGAAACGGAAAATCATTGTCAGCAAAAGGTCGAAGATGCGCATACATCCACCTCGACCAATTTGTCGTGCAGTGAATAGCCAGTAGAATGCGACAACTTACAGTCAATGCCTGCAGAGAACAGCTTGGGGATCGCAGAGGCCAGCACTACAGCACGGACTGTAGGCTCCTCGGAGATCCTGTCGAATACATGCCCAAGCTCTGTCCAGAACCTGCCAAAGCGTAAGCGGCGCTCTGGAGGATAAAACAGGCGCAATTACTCTTCGTCAAATGCGTTCACGGGGGAGCTAGAAAATTCATGGGTGTCAGCCTAATGTTCTTCCTGTAATCAGAATATTACCGACCGACCGAGCTCGACCAGAGCGACATGTGGCTGGGGCGAAGAGACCTTGACATAGGTCCCGGATAAGTGATCGTAAGAGGACATCGTAATAGAGACTGTGTTGGTGGAGTGCTGGAAGAAAGGGTAGGACTCGGGGTTGGAGTTGACGCGTGACGGTTGAGCTGGCGCTTTGGCTACCCCAGAAACCGGGTTCCGAGGATCATTGGAAACACGTGTTCGTGGTTGCCGTCGGCGATCAGCCATCTTCGCATAGTCTCTAAGCGTCTAGCTTGCCAAAATGGGCTCATTGGGCACGGGCGCTTCTTTGACATCCCTTCTTCAACGTGGCCGCCCGGTGGGCCATCCCGCTTGTTTGTCCGAGCCACCACTGGGGTGTCATTCTCGGACCATGTATCCTCCTAGAGCTTTCCTCTTCTGGCATTACATTCCCATGTAGAGATACTTCGGTTCTAATGGGGCAGGTGGCATGAGACGTGTACACGCTTGACCAGCCTCAGTTCAACTTAAAGATCAAAAACCGGAGCTAAGGTGAGTTAAGCTCCCCTGACTCAAACTGCTTCGACTCGTAGATGAAGACATACTAGTGCAGCAAAAATCAAGTAACCCAAGATGCGACTAAAGCGGGGGAGAAGGGGGACTGCACATGCGAGGTTGAATACGCTTACCAGGTTGACTCAAGCCGACCCTCCGAGTGGCCCAAGTTATAATGTGTGAGTATCCCTCATCTATAATGGTCTGGAGTTAACAGCATACCACTGCGGGTTTTAATGTGCTCTTCCCTTAGGTGGAATGCTGTTGCGTCATCGTTGGCACTCCTAAAGCCTCCTCTCGCCACCCGTTCCGCCGACGCCGACGGACAAACTTGGTGGATGCTCCAATGGCTGAGATGCAGGTCAGAGCTTACTCATCTACTGGCAACGAAGTATTTCTGTGCCCACTGACGACCACCCCTAGGATGCTGTACCGAGAGAGGAGGCGTACCCCATCGCACCAATGGCGAGAGTCTCTGCACTCGATCTAGACGACTCTGCGCAGCTTCTGCGGGGCCGTGGTGGGAATTGCCCCTCCACTCGCTGACCGCGCTCCCGCGGCCGGGTGCCAATCCAGCTCGCAGAGCACCGCCTCCGCTGGAGCGTCGGGGCTGCCCAACGATGGCCTCGGTCAGTCATGACGCCGTCGGACTCGGACACCGCGCAGCGCGGTGGCTCGCACAACTGGGGACGCTCCAGGCTTACTCTCCCGCGTCGCCACATACGAAAGCAGCGGTCATCGCTATAATAGCCTTAGGGACGCACCCGGGACCCGCCACAGTCCTCTTCACCTCCGTCGACTGCCTTCACCGATTTCCTCAGCTGCTCGTCCCGCCCACCCGCACCATGATGCGCACCCTCGCTTTCATCCTCGCCGCCCTCTTTGTCCGCCAAAGTACGTCACATCCGCTCTCCCCGCCCGCGATCCATCCGCCACCCGCGAACGCGGGTCTTGGCGCAGCCACAGACACAGGTACAGACACAGACATCCGCTGACGCGTGCCCCCTTTTCCCGTCCGTGCTCCCGCAGGTGCAGCCGGGCGCAAGGCCGCGACGACGGTCACGACGACCAACTCGCAGGGCTCGACGTTCACGTTCACGTCCTCCTTCACCGGCGTCATCTCCTCGACGGGCTCGCTCGGCGAGCCCATCATCACCTTCGCGACCGCGATCCCGCTCGTCACCGTCGTCCCGTTCACCACGACCATCACGCCCTCGTTCGGCGCCGCGAGCGGCTCCGGCATCCCGATCACCGCCAACTTCACCGAGACCGTCGGCGTGCCGTTCCAGGGCGTGTTCACCCTTGGGGGGAACGCGAGCAGCATCACGCCCGAGACGACGATCACGACGACCGTGCCCGTGAGCACGTCGGGCAGCTCGACCGAGTTCTCGTCGGTCGTCACCACCGTCCCCGTCACCTCGACGTCCACTTGAGCGGGTGAGCAGCCGGTGGTTTCCTCGGTTCTCGTTGGCTTGCTGACGGTGAACGTGCTTAGCAGGCCTATGCCAGCGTCGTAGATGTTTAAAATCCCCTTAATCTGTCCGTCCTGTCCTGGTCCTGTCCACCTCATGCAGCCACATACTTGTGTATTATACAGGAGCCACGTTCGAGTTGTATCCATAGTAATCCTGTTGTTATCGCCCGTTGCCTTGGTTGGCTCCCTTAATTCATCCGTTTGCACGGATTGCATGTCCAAGGTGCTGTGCTGACGGACTCCTTTTCGCTCAGGCCTGGTTACGATTTCGATTAGAGTTTGCCAGAAACTTCGGACATTAGGCTGACTCTCTCATTAGGAGGTACGATGAGATGCTAAGTTACTCGGACGCCCGTGAGCTCCGTTCCCCTAGCAAACCCTCAATATTCAATCTTCAGAGCGACATCGCCGACAAGTGGGCATGCGCAACGGCCCAAGAACGAGAACGAGGGTATCTCGTGATTGCATTGGGAGGGCACAAGACGTGGCCTACAAGCTATACATGATATCCAACATGGGGAGCTCGAGCTCGAGGGCATTGGCATGCGCGTGGGTAACAATACTAGTAACGGGGGGGGAGGTTGCGAAATCGGAACATACGAGGGCGGAGGCGGGAGACGCTACAACATAGTACACTAGCCGGCCACAAGACGCCCGCGCACACGGGCCTCAGGCCGGAGGAAGGGCAATATGGCTACGAGAGGGAAGCGGAAGAGGAGAGGAGACATACTAAACAAATACAGACATGCCAACATGTGAAGAAGCGTAGAGGATGGGGATTGGGATGGGGATGGGGATGGGGATGGGGATGGGGATGGAGGTACGGAAGTTCAAGTCCCGCCACATAGGCGCATATTCGCCGTCGCCGCCGCCGTCGCTCGCATCGCAATGCGAGTGTCGGGCGGGCGCGGTAGCAAGCTCGCGGTCCACTGTTCAGCATGAGAGATATGATGTAATGTTACGATAGTAACGGCGACAAATAATGGTGAGGATGGAGCAGGAGGTGAGGGCGGAGTACCGTAACTTACTGATCAGAAATCGTCCGCGTCGTCCATGAGGATGCCCTTGATCCCGCCGCTCTGCGTCCGTCCGCCGTCCCGCGCCTTTGCCGTGCGCATCTGCGGCACGCGCTTGCCCTGCACCTGCGCCGTCGGTGGCGGCTCGGGCTCCTCGTCCTCCGGGTCGCCCGCCGGGAAGGGGTACTGCACCTGCACCTCCAGCTGCTGCGCGGCCCGCGCCGCCTTGGCCGAGCCCCCGCCCGAGGAGCCCTTCTTGGCCTTCCGCCGCGTCGTCTTGCCAGTCCCCGTCGTGTCTCTGCTAGCCGTCGAGCTTGTCGAGCGTGTCGCCTTCATGACCGGAGGCACTTCGGGGCTAGACGACCCCCTAGCAACAGACACGGGGTCCGCTAGCGGCAGATGGGGGTCCGAGAACTCTGGCGGGTCGGCCCACTCCTCGTCGTCTTCGTCGTCGAAGCTTAGCGAGTCCTGCGTGGACTGGTTGGACGCCGAGCGCTTCATACGCTCCGGCGCGTCGATGTCGAACGACGGCTTGCCAGCGCTCGGGGTGAGCGGTGCGATCGGGTCCTCCTCCGTGTCCACCTCGGACTTGACGGAGCCGCCCGGCGCGGAGTCTTGCATCGAGCCGGCCGGGGAATTCCCCAGCGAGAACTCGTCGTCGTCGGGCATGTCGATGTCTGGCTCGGAGATCGACTCGAGGCCCATGTCGTCCGAGTCCGACGGGTAGTGCGGCGGCTCGTTCGCCAGAGAGAAAATAGACTTGTTGGTGCGGAACAGCTGTCGACCCCGCCGTCAATCTACCTTTCGCAACGCGCACGACAACAAGGCTGTGCACGCACCTCCGTTATCCTGTCCTTGAGGTCCAGCCACTCGCCCTCGTCCTTGCACAAGAAGCCGAGCAGCATGCTCGGGTCCAGCCCCGACAAAGGCATCTTCCGCACGCGGTCGCAATGGAACGTCCTAAGCTCCGCCTGAGAGTACGCGGTGACGAAGTGGCGCTGCAGAGGGTCCAGGTCCGCGCCGAGCCCGAGCTCGCGCGAGTCCATCTCGGCCGACTCATCTGGGAGCGCACTCGCCGACTGCCATCGGGTATGGAGGTTGTTGTGCGACTGTGAAGAGTCGGAGTGAGACGTCGACGCTGAGGACGTCGAAAGCTGCTGCTGCAGAGGAGACGGCTGGAGCGCCGCCGAGCGGTACGAGAACGACGACGCCGCGCTCGAGTTCGACCGGATAGACATGGGCGAGGTGGGAGCACGCACGTGGTGCATGGTGCGGAACTGCCGTTCCTTGTCCCGCTCCCGGTCAGAACCGTACGCTTCGGGCGAGGATTGGCGCTCATACGCGTCGTTCGTCGCGCGCGCTGGGGGGCGAAGCGGGATAGCGGGGCGCGCGTGGTGCGGGTCGAGGTAGAAGAGGTTGTCGGATTGGGATCCGACGAAGTAGTATGACGAGGAAGGCCGGCCGCCAGCGATGCCGACCGTTTGCGGGAAGGTATACAGTGTCTGCGCAAAACGCCGTCAGCATGACTCCACCGGCGCAGGGGCGGTTGACTCACCTTGATGGTGTTATAATACAGTGGATTCACTCCTTCGATACCGAGACGGATGCCAACGAGCACCAGAACAGCACGGTCTCCCCACTCCATGCGACCGTGCCCATGTCTCCTCGTCGAGTAAACAGATGACCTGGATGCGCCATATACGTCAGATTCGTAGAGCGTGCTGTCCGTGGCAACGGCGACCCCGAGGCCAGCGTCAGGGAAGTTATGTACAAGCGTCCTGGAAGCAAACGTGGCAAAGCGGAGTCAGGACGGGCGTAATGCGCCTGGACGACTGCGCACGAAGCGAGAAAAAAAACATACTTGATCGCACCGGCAGCAGTGCTGGGCCCAAACCACTGTCCCACGTCCTTGCCGAGATCCTTGCCAACGAGAGCCATGCGGTGCACGCTGAACGGACAGAGCGGGGATGGCGTGTCGAGGAACCAGGTGATAATCTGCACGTACGTCGCGTAGTCGGCCGTATACACAGGGTGCGGTGGTCTCCTCCAGTCTGGGACGAATGAGGACCAATGCAGCAGAACCACAAAAGCACCACGTACCTCGTCCCAGATGCAGATGCAGCAACGCGTTCGCCAACAGCGACTGTCCCGTCCTCAACATGCACCCCCAGCCCGCGTCGCTCGTCCACCCCTTCTCCCCACCTAACCAGTTCCATCGCTTCGTCGGAGGGCTACTTGGCAGGCCCGTTGAGCTTTCGTGGACCTCCGCTTCGAGCGCGGCGAGCGTCGTGTCGCGGATAGGGAAGAATTGCGAGCGGTATGTCAGCCATATCCGCGATGTGAAATCGGCGTAGAACACGGGCGGCCAGTTCTTCGATGGGTCCTTGGTGTCCTTCAAAGTTGCGTTAGACGACGACGACGACGAGGGCGGCTGAGACTGCGAGAGAGACGGGTCCTGGTGCGTAGAGTTAGGAGAGCTGGGAGAGGAGGTCGACGAGCGGAAGCCAGACCCGCGGCGCGAGTCTGCAGAGCCGCGCCGGGCAGGGCTCGGGTGGACGTCTGTGGCAAAAGGAGCCGGCTCGTAGCCGGGGTGCTGCACGCCGAGCAGCCAGATGGGCTCGGGGCACTTATCGGGCATCGCGTCGCTGTCGAGCAGATACCGCATGGCCTTGTCGATATGGCCTTTGCTTTGTCGAGCCGCCGTGAGGAGCGCGGATCCCTTGCCCTTCGGCGAGACGGATGCGGAGAGATGCTGCTGAGAGAGGAGCGAGGGGAGGCTGAGGTCCGTCGAGGAGTTGGAGAACGTGTGCGCAAACCACCCGGACAGGCGTGTCGGCAGGTCGGTCAGCCGGGAGCTCGATCCGGGCGAGTAGTACGCTGCGGAAGGGTAGTTGTCAGATAAAGGCCGCTCGGAACGGGTCCGTGGCCGGGGCGCATTCGACGGCTCGACAATGACCGGCGGCTCGTCGGGGGCGTCCTCGCCGTCCCTCAGGATCGAGACGTCGCCAGGATCGACGTCCTGGGACTGTCTGCGACTTCCAGCGTCTCTGAACATCGATCCGCGTCGGCTGGACTTCTTGTGTTTTGGCGTTTCGGGCGGGGCGGGGCTGGAGGAGGAGGAGCTGGGGGTGGGACTGCCGGTGGTGTCGAGCATGGACTTGGACCTGTCGCGGTTGGTCTTGAGGAATTTGGGGAGCTTGGGGCCATGATTTGAGGTCGTCGGGGACGAGGGCGAGGGCGATGCGCGCGATGATTTGGTGGACATCGTCGTCGTCGTCGTCGATGGCAGGAAGAGAGTTGAGCGCGGGCGTCGCCGGTGCGGTGCAGTGGGGCTCTCCCCGGCGCCAAACAGCCCCTTCTTGACCACCTCCCGCCAAGTCGCTTTCCTCAGCCTCCTCTAACCGTCTTTCACGGTGCTGCAATTGCGCGGATTTGCTCTTCAAAGTTGCTGATGCAGTGTACAGAAGAGTTCTGCTGCAGCCCCTCTTGGTGAGTGGGCGCCGGTACATTAGCTTGACTTACCAGGGAGATCAGCTACAGCTTCAACGGCCGCTGCTTCGTCTGCCTCGATGTCGGAAGGAGGTGGTCGAGGGTGGGAAGCAGGTATCGATTCAGTTCCGACCAGACGATCCCAAAATTGACGATATTCATGAGGACGTCGCCGCCAAACCGGGGAAGTTGCGGCGAAGAAGACTGGCCAAAAGCTCTGACCCCAGAACGCGGTGAGCACCCTCGTGTAGAGTAGTCTCTAGAATCTGGACTGACCATCGATATAGATCCCTCAGCATCCAATGGTTGCAGCGGAGTTTTGGTTACCAGCTCCAACGACGCAAGGCCAAAGGAGTCATGAGGGCAGTAGGCGTCGAAAGCGCATATACTCCACTCAATGAGGGCGCAAGGTGGTACTTCTGCATGCCGGAAGCAAAGCTTGAAGATCCTCAAGTTCAGTAAAGACTGCTGGGAAGGGGTGACACGCACCCTCAGCAATGGTGAGATTGCGGATGAGGACTATGTGCGCATTCTTCTTGCAGAGTTCAACCAGAAGGGCTATGAGGGGCCGTTCAGGAGCGCTCAGGAACGTGTAAAGATGCTGATGTGGGTAAGGATGCTGATGTGGGAAGGGGAGATGCTCACCTTGCGTAGCGAGGAGATCGCAAGTGGTGACTATATGCGCTCAGTTCTCGCTAGTACGGGTCGCTTGTGGGACTGGGTTATGCTGCGAATGAACTTGGTGCCGGTTTTCGAAGATAGAATAAGTAGCTCACCATCAATGCGACTCGGAGTCCTCTGTCAGCGGTGGGGGTTGAGAAGGAAGTTATGTCTTCGGGAGCTCTATATCCGAGGTCTTCTTATATACCCTGTGAGCGGCATTTTCCGAATGGAAGACATTTGTCCTTGTCGATTTCGAACACACATGAATCTTCCGGATCCTTATTCGGTAGCCACAGTTTGTCCTAATCAGGGATTTTAGGCGCCGTCGTTCAGTAGCCGTTTTGACCCAATCAGGTATGTCAAGCGCCCGTCGTGGGATGCCCAGGCCTAGGATCTTCCGATTCGGAGCGCTGCAACCATGATCCATATGGTTGAATTGACTACAGTATTTAGGTGCCAGATGAAATCGTGATTTCGCGAACGGTGTACCACATTTGGTAGGAGGGGCGGCGGTGCGAGAGCATAGCGAATCAATCAGATAGTACTTCTACTACAATATCGCAGAAGAACAACAGTAGTTTGTCGCATGCGTCGGGGAGGAGAGGGGTATGTAGTTTTGTCACGTTTTCGGCCAGGTGAAACTCGTCACACAACGGTCACACTGACGCTCTGGGCGAAACGGAAAACCGCGGCCAGCTCAAAAACATCAAGTGAATAGTAAGTAAGTATTTCTTTAGTTTGAGATGGATTGCGGATCGGTTGGTTGGGAGCGGCTCATGAGGGGAGGTGAAGGCTAGACCTGTCCAAGCGCGCGCGACAGGATATATTTGAGCACGTGACCTATTTCAATGCGCGCACACCACGATTTGGGCCACGCATCGTGAAGCTGAACTCCCTGTTTCTTGCAAATGCCCGGTGTTATGTACTTTGGAGGAACATTTCTCTGGAAGTATTATTTAAAATAACAGAGGGCCCTCCAAAAAATCTTTGGGGCTTACAAGCAATGCAAATAGAATATGTTCTACTTTGTAGCAGAACGCGGAATCAGAAAAATACCGCGCCACCTGTAACAGTGAGCACGAGAATGGCTACCTAGGTCGCGCATAATGCGCGAAATGTGCAGGGATAACATGGCGTTGAAAACATCGCGATTTCATCTGACTGTAAAATTGCACCTGGCGTCTAAACACTGTAGTACTTTGAAGTCGGGAAATAAGTTATGTCGCACATACGTCGGTCACGAAGTATGTCACCGGACTCTGGGTTGTGTTTAGATGGTGCTGACTGTCATTTCCGTTTCTTCCGACAGTGGCAGGCCACCGGATGTTCATGCACACTGGGGTTCGGCTCAAAAATCGGCCGCGAACGACTCGGATGACGTACAAGTCGAAGTTGGCACGCCTCACTTCAGCGGTGGCATGATACCGCTTCAAGTTCAATTGACAACAATACCGAATAGAACTACACCATTCCGTCCCAAGTCCGAATTCCTGGGGACCCGGGGATGGTGCTAATACCGTTCCCACAAGCCTCACGGGCCAGAGGGTCGACTTTACTTACAGCCGGAGGATCAACACACTAGGCCCTACCAAGCTCAACCCCGACGACTACCTGGACCTCAACTGCTGCGAGAGAGTGCACGCTATCTTGTCCGCATACAACTACATTAACCCGGCACACACCGCCCGCGTATGCCTCATCTCCGCCGAGTGGCTCAGGAAGACCTTCTCCCCAGACACGCACGCTGCACGCGTGGCTTCTTAAGTATACTATCGCACCCCCTGGGTCCCGGGCCCTCGCACAACTCCCCGCACGCCGGAGAGCTGTGCTTCCGCGTCACGCCCACCCCACATTCCGCGAGCTTCGGGGTGGGCTCCGACCTCGAGCTCGCCGCCGCGAACCGTGACGGCGATCGACTACGCTTCAGATCCGAGGCCGGACCTTGTAAGAATTCTTGTGACCCAGAAGTCGACCGACGGATCTATGGACATTCCGTAAACAGTGCAATGACGAAGTCATTTGAGATGGGGGGTGATTAAGTGGGGCTACAGTACACGAGAGCATCTAAATTGACCACTGGACACACGAATACAATGGAGGGGGAGCGCAGTTGGGGCCTTGAGGGGTTGGCCAGCCATTGGCTGGCATGAGCGAAATTACGGTGCTAATGCATGCTGTCAGCTCACCAGGTCGCGAACAACGCACATAGACAACGACGTACTTGAAAGTCCCATACCGGGATAGGATCTAAATGCACTCTCCCACTCTCCGCTCCTCGCTCTTGTGCCTCCACGCTCCCGCGCCAGGTCAGGCTCATGCGGGGATCATGAGCTCTCCCCATGTCCTCATCGCCGCGATTCCACCGAAGAAGACGGCCACGGAGGTGACGATTTTGAGGTTGCCCTCGATGTTTTCTGGCGAGAAGATCTCCTCGCGCAGGAAGCGCGAAAACGCGGACTCGTTTGGGTCGTGAATGACGCGGCGTTGAGGAGGGGCGCCGAAGGGAGAGGCACCAGCAGGTGGACGACGAGCCATAGCGGGTTTTGGGTGGGATGAAGAGAGTAAAAGGTGAGGAGGAGAGGAGGAAGTTGTGACCTGGAGGTAAGTGGCAGAAACGCCAGCAGACGCAACAGTTGTCTCAGTGGAGTGTTCGGGGTCCTGAAGCAGTCTGCTGGCCGGCAAGCGCCTGGTACGCCCAAAGCACTTTCAACGGAGGGTCGCTCACGGCCGGCATTTTGTCTCTGCTCTTTTCTTGCTTCAACTTCTCTGCTCGATTCTGGTCTCTACTTATTTTCCGTCCATCTCTTGGGCCGTCTCTGGAACAGAGCCTTGCAACTTCAAAAGTCTTTTTGGCTCCAGGTGCTGCAAGTGGACGACCCGTTATTCCTGCGACATGTCCCTTTTGACCTCAACCCGCGCCGTGTCTCGAGTCGCAAACCTCCCACCAGAACTGCTTGCCGCTTGCCTGCATACCTCTGCCCCGTCCTTTCATGGTGAGTCAATTCTTTTGAAAGATATGGTTGGGGAACGCATTTGCTGGGGCATGGACAACATCTCGTGAGTCTTGACATCCGCCATTTTGGAACGTGCCCCCGAAAACAAAACTGGAGCGCAAGTAGGTGCAAGGGAACGCGTTCCAAATGTTGGATGAATCCCGCGCAGAGGGTGCATGGGGACTTTCTGGCCCGAGTTCTTCTATCTCCTCGCACACGCTTATCATGTGTCAACGCAGTCAACGCTCTCGGACTCGCTAAACGAGCACGTATCGGTCGCGCGGTATCCTGCCACAAGCGATGTCTGCACACAATGTGCCATCTGTGTGATTTTTGCACGAGGCAAAGCCCTGAGAGTGCATATAAGTCGCACTGTAGGCTCCGTGACTGCCATGCGGCAACGCATCCCTGCATATATACACTTGAGCACTGTCAGGAGGGTACTTGTGCAACCAATTTTTGGCCAGTGTATGCAGTCTAAGCCGTTCGCGAAGTTATCGGAGGAGGGGGCGAGTTGACCTCGACGCACAGCGTCGCGGTGCAGATGAGGACGCTCAGGCCGGCGTAGCTCTCATCCCTCCGTGCGAGATTCACCAGGAGTCTCGTGACCATCCGTTTGGGACTGCGGCCCGTATCTCAAGAAGGAAAACGGGAAGATAACAAGGAAGATGGGACGCGGTCATAAACGTCTGGTGAATTTTGTATAGATGAGTAGGGGGCTACCCTGGCTTAACCTTCCCCCGTTTTTTTCCCATTGCGACGTAACCGCGTCGTCCTCCTGTCACATCCTCGCGAGTGGCTTTGACTGCTGCCTGCCGCAACCGGTACATGGCCTGTCTTTATACAGCACACCATAGGAACCTGACGCGTTGCGATCGCACGCGACGAGGTGGATGAACACAAAATTTACCAGATGTCTTGGACTCGTCCTCTCCCTTGTTGTCATTTCGTTCTCCTTTTTGGGACGCGTTTTAGAACGGATGGTGGCGAGACTACACGCCTAGACAGTGGACCATATGTTTCCGGTGTTTACGGACGTCATTGGAAAGTCATCGTAAGAAACCGGGTTGGGAATAAACAAGAACCATATAAACATGGCTCGACAGTAGTGCCCCGATCGCTTTGATGATCGGCATTGGTGCATGAATGATTTTATAGTTGGATACCATTGGGGCGGACATCGTCACCTGATGGTTTTCAGGGCCATTGGCATACCTTTCGGATCACCGTCTCCTTGCTGGACACGGATTTTCAACGTCGAGTCAAGATGTTAGGGACGTGTTCCAAACTTTCCCGTTCTCCTCTCATTTTTCCCTTCTTGGACGAGTCCCAAAGTGGCGAGTTTCGAGATCGAGGAGACCCTACGCGCATTTTTCCTGTCCTCATTTCTGAGCAAGTCACTGATTGATTGATTCATTTTTGCTAATACAGGCACGGCGCCTTCCCGCACGCGCCTCGTCAAAAACCTCCAGCCATCCCCGAGCAGCAAATCCGGCAAGGTCGAAGTAGCGCCTCCCCCGGAACGCGAATCCGCACCGCATCTCGGCCTCACCCCACGCGTGGAACGAGCCCCGGTCAGGCGACTCGGAACCCGGGAGCAAGACCTGCTCTTCAACAAAGGCAAAGGCAGGGCCCCGCAAGCCCAACGTTTCCAGCCTCCCCGCCGTCCCTCTTTCCGCGAGCGGGATGCGGTTCCGACCCCTGAGCCATCGTCGTCCCAGAGCAACCTGAAGCCGAAGGTCGTCAACCCGCTGAGCGACGAGTTCGACATCTCAGCGCGCTCCGTGTCGACGAAGGAGCTCCCGAAGGAGTTCGCGTCCCCGCCTCTCACGGAGGGTCTCCTTACCTCGGTCCACGACGTCCTGGGCCCAGACGCTCGCCCGACGCCGATCCAAGCGCTGTCGCTCAAGCACCTCGTCAATGAGCACGAGCACGACCCGGCGCGGTACTACGAGCACCTCCTGGCGTCGGAGACCGGGTCTGGGAAGTCGATCGCATATCTCCTGCCGATGCTGCAGGATCTGAAGCAGTCCGAAGTGAACAACACGCAGCGCGCGCACCCCGAGGCGGCGCGCCGCGCGATGAACCCGCGCGCGATCGTGCTCGCGCCGACGCACGAACTGACGCGGCAGCTCGCGGGGTTCGCGAAGGAGCTGCTGCACCACGACAAGCTGCGCGTGCTGTGCGCGTCGCGCGCGAACACGGCGTCGCGCAAGAACGTCTCTGCGTCGAAGATGGCGGACATGCTCGTCGATGGGGGGGACGGGGAGCTCGAGGTCTCGTCGGACTTGGTGGGGGGCTCGGGCCAGAGCCATGCGGTGGACGTTGTCGTTGGGACGCCGGCGAAGGTCTTGGAGCTCATGCGTGGCCGGGGGTGGGATCACGATGCCAGGGAGAGTGCGGACAAGCGGGAGGACTCGCGCTCCCGTAGGAAGATGACCGTGGGCGAACCTCAGATGGGCCTGGGGAACGTTGAGTGGGTCGTCGTCGACGAGGCCGACGTCCTCCTGGGTAAGCTCCCGGTCCATATCTCTGCGTTCTGACACATAATGCTAACCTAACACAGACCCTGACTTCCAGGAGGCGACCCGGTCGATCCTCGCCGAGATCTCTGCCGCGCGAGGCCATCCGGTTCCCTTCGACCCGAACCTCGACCTCTCCGCGAAGGGCCTGCAGACGCCCATCAAATACCCATTCAACTTCGTCCTCACGTCCGCGACGATCCCGTCCTCGCTCGCCGTCTACCTCGACAAGTTCCACCCATCGCTGACGCGCCTCGCCTCGCCCAACCTCCACCGGCTGCCCTCCTCGCTCAAGACGGAGCACTTCAGCTGGACGGGCGGGAACCGCGACGCGGACATCGAGCACCGGCTGCGGCGCGTGTGGTACGAGGACATGCAGAAGACGGGCACGAAGTCGAAGGTGCTCGTGTTCTGCAACAAGGGCACGCGCGTCGAGCAGCTCGGCGCGCACCTCCGCGAGAAGGGCATCGCGAACGTCGCGCTCACGCGCGCGGGCGACGCGCGCAAGCGCGGCTCGAACCACCACCTCGACGGCTTCCTCCGCGTGCGCGACGCCTCCGCCCCCGCCCCCGCTCCCGCCCCCACCTCCAGCCTGGCGACAGGGGGCGCGGGGGCGATGGACGATTTGAAGGAGGTGCCGCACGTGATGATCACGACGTCGCTGCTGTCGCGCGGGCTGGACTTCGCGCCGGACGTGAAGCACGTGTTCATCGTGGACGAGCCGCGGAACATGGTCGACTTCTTGCACCGGGCGGGGCGGTCGGGGCGCGCGGGGGAGAGCGGGAAGGTCGTCGTGTTCGGGAAGACGAAGGGGCGGGGCTCGGAGAAGGCGAGGGTGGTGAGGAAAAAGGTCGGGGCCCTGGCTGCGTGAGAGGGAGCGGGAGCGGGAGCGGAAGCGTCGCTAGAAGGGGAAGGGGGGGGGGTTATTGTACGTCTCTTGGTATAATGTGTAATTGCGCACTTACTACTGCTGCTGCACGTCGTCACCGCTCTATCTAGGATGTTAGATGCTGGTTCGACCTGTCGTCGGTCGATTCTATCGATACTCTACTCAGAACTTATGAAGAGGGCTTTACCTCATCGTAACCTGTTTTGCCACCCGGAGTGATTGCGGCTAGCTCACGTCGCTCTCCCTGGAGAGAGAGCCCAAGCGTACTTAAGTTAGTTGAGTGTCCCTTCTGGGTTCTACAACGATCCGCGACCTAATAGCATTACGTTTAGCTTCTAGGGCACGGTCCACAACTTCAACGTCGTACCCGTGGCCGTCTCCTATTCATTATTTATATGGTTTGTTCACATCCATCACCCATTTCTGCGTCTCCCACAGAGCAAGCCAACACGGCCCCGTCGCTCAGAGCCCGCGACTTATCCGGGCTCAGGGAGGATTCAGGGGGCCGCGAGCGACATGATTCCAATAAATAAACCCTTGCTCAAACGTTCATTCTCCGTTCATTCGTACACATTGATGACGGTCACCACTGTCGGAAGCCAGCCGCAATTTGGGCATTGTTCGAGGGTGAGCATCAGATGGGCTTAGGGATTGTCAAATGGGTGGTCGAGGAGGTTGACGTCTTTCCGGTACGTGCGCTCCCGTTGAATGTCTGTGCCTGACATGATATTATGCATCGGAGATAGTGGACGCAGCAAGGTGAGAGTTCCGCGAGTTTGAGGCCCCGTGGGCTGCTTTACTGATGGCTTGCGACAATACATACACAGCCCTGCGTAGCTGCGCCCTGCCTGGTGCACCAAAAGTTCAATTTAGTAAAGGAGGTTATCGTTGTGACCCACCTGTATTGCACGATCTTTTTCTTTTTCTTCTCAGCTGAGAATGGCATGGCATACGGGGGCTACTCCGTGTGGAAAGAATGTCTACGACGTGTGCGGCGATCCATACAGCTCCTCGTTCTCGAACAAGACCCTCAGCACCTTCCACGGGGTCGTGCCCCCGTGCGCTCCGCTCTCCTTCCACACCTTATCCACATCTGCCGCCCACGGCTGCACACGGTCGTGTATCGCTACTTTCAGAAGCTCGCCTTCACGGGGCCGGAGCTGCTCGACCAGGTGCGCTCGTCCGTTGGCCCCTCTTGGGGGCGGGACCGGTCGTATGGGGTCGGTGTCGATGAACCGCTTGACGCGAATGACGACGACGCGCTTTCCCGCGTGCTCGGGGAGCATCGACCGCTCGAAGCAGCAGACCGCGGAACCTGGCAGAGGCGCACGACGCGCGTCAGATCGTCCTGGCACTCAAGAAAGGGCTTGGGGGGCGGGGCTCGTACCTGCGAAAGGAAAGTACTGGAAACGCTTCCCCTCTCTTAGCGCCCAAAACGTGGTGATATGTCGCACGCGGTGCGTGAAGATCGTGTCCGGACCCGCAAAGACGCCGCAGAAATTGATGCCCAGGGTATAGCGGAAGGGGAACTCCTGCCCGAACGCGCTCAGCACCGGGTTCGACGGCGATACGCTGGGGTGCCGTTCGTCGGACGAAGCCGCCCCTGGAGGCTGCGTATTCGCACTCGCGCGGCGCAATGGTGCGACGGCGGCGGTGACGAGGTCCAGCGTGCGCTGCGAGACGAGGCCGTCCTGGAGGAGAAGGGCGACGAACTCCGACCAGTCTGGCCGGCACACCATTTTGTACAGGGGATACCGCCAAAGCATGCTGCGTTCGTCGAGCAGGTCGGAGCCCGTCGCGAAGCTCGCGGGGTCGCGCGAGGACGTGACACGGATACGCAGCTCGCCGGCAATTGGGGAGCTATAGGGGCCGACATGGTAGTACAGGAAGCCGTGGGTTCCAGCAGGGAAACTGCTCGAGGCACATGGAACCCAGATGATCTGGGGGTTACTACGTGGGGAGGCGGGTGGAGAATTGGAAGACCGCAAGATGGCGCTCAAAGTGGGCGAGGACTTGTGACTGATGTCGATGTAGTCGTCTGGGGTAAGTTTGGATGGGTCGAGAGTGCGTATTTTTTGCCTAGACCGTGTGATCTTCCCAGCAGTTGTGTTTGTGGTTTTGAGCCTGGTTGTGTCTCCGGGCTTTAGACTTCCAGTTGAAGTCGAGAACGCTTGTCCAAGCGAGGCATTTGAGCCTCTGTGTCTTCTTTGCACGTGAAGTGTGCTAAACTCTACAATGGAGCGAGGGAGAGCCTTCCAAGGCGTTAGCAAGGCAAATGGAGTCGGGTGGATCAACAGAGACACCGGAACCCGCATCTGCCGAACTTGAGTTGTTAGCTGGAGTGTAATCGATTTGTATGACATACTCTGGCTTGAATCGAGACAGGTATTTACAGTGCCTGACGGTAGACGTGTGTTTTGTTTCGACAGCGGCTCTACGTGTGTCGGGATTAGGCACTACCTGGCAGGTGATGAGGGTCAAGTCTTGATCATGAAGGTCAGGTTTTGAGCCAACTTGAGCCTGAGAAGTTCAACCAAACGGGTGGCTGTACCGGTTAGAACCGGAATGGCCCGGACGGTAACGGCTTCGGCCCAGCTCACGGCCCAGGCCTACCTACTTATTATCAGTCGCAACCGAAGCACCGGTCGTGGTTTTAACATGCGAGCGCTTGATCACAGGAAGTCTCCGTCGTGCACTCACTGCACTCATCCGTAAGTTGCCTCCGCACCACGACGACCCGTCCAGGACAACCGTATTCTGCTTTACTTTGACGATCTCTTTTTGCTTGTTCCAGTAAACGAGTCATCGAATGCCCTGCGGAAGGCTTTGCCAGCAAGGGCCCACGTATGTATATATGTGCTGTTCGGGACATATGCATCGAGGCGCTAATGCATGTTTCCCACCCATGTTCCCGCAGCCTCCGCTCGTGATTGATCACTTCCTTCCCGAACATCGGCATGAGTTACGAATCGGCTGCGACGTCGACGTGTCACCTGGCTGCCCTTATCTGAAGCCTTAGCACGCACGCTAATCCCGAGGGTACGTTCACGAACCTATCCAGCCACTGAGTACTGAGCTTTGAGATTACGCAGCGCAGCGACCTTGAGAGTGATGCGGAAGGGCTTCCCAGAACATCCGTGTCCATGGGAAATGGCGAGCGAGTATGCCACATGGGCGGCGTTCCTGCATTCGAAGCTCTTGGCTCAGGTGGCATCTGCCATTCTCCGAGATGTTCTCCGCAGTTCAAGATCAGAGCCGACCCATAAGCAGAATGCCCGCAACCAGGCGTCAGCGCATGCGATCCGCTCTAATGGCACCATTTTGAGAAACAATGGAGAGCACTCTGCGACGCGGAGCCATGCATCCAGGAAACCGGTGGGGCCGTCGAATCGAGAGTTCAAAACAAGGCCGCCGTTCGATCGGGGGGGGGGCTCGGGGATAACAGTTATACATGCCGGTGGAAAGGCGGGGAAGTGTTCTTTAATTGACGTTATAAATGTTGTATGGATGTGTCGATCTGTTTTGAAGTTGCAATGACGGTGTGCGAATGAAAGTATGGACGGCAGCTACGACGTCGCCAAATCTCGCCGGCGTCTGAGTTGCCATATTTGTGATTTCGGCGCCTAGAGCTCCTGCCGCTTCGCACTGGCCCTTAAACCATGTGATATACGGGGAAGTATCTTATCACTATATGGGATACCATAACGTCTAATAGATTGTATGCCTCCGTAACCAGGCTCTAACTTAAGGTATAACAACATTGCGGCTTACTTCTGGCATAAACGCGGGCTGCTTTACTGATGGCCTGTGACTCCATACCTTGCGTAGCTGTCCCCTGCCTGGCGCACTAGAAGTTTAGTAATGGAGGTTATTGTGGTGACCGACCTGTGTTGCGTGATGTCTTTCTTCTCAGCTGCGAATAGCATGGGGGGGCTGCTCCGCGTAGCAGAAAGAACTCGAGCTTGAACATCGATGTGACTCGGAGATGTTTACGATGTGTGCGGCGATCCATACAGCTCCTCGTTCTCGAACAAGACCCTCAGCACCTTCCACGGGGTAAAGCCCCCATGCGCTCCGCTCTCCTTCCACACCTTATCCACATCTACCGCCCACGGCCGCCCACGGTCGTGTGTCGCTACCTTCAGAAGCCCGCCTTCGCGGGGCCGGAGCTGCTCGACCAGGTGCGCTCGTCCGTTGGCCCCTCTTGGGGGCGGGACCGGTCGTATGGGGTCAGTGTCGATGAACCGCTTGACGCGGATGACGACGACGCGCTTTTCTGCGTGCTCGGGGAGCGTCGACCGCTCGAAACAGCAGACCGCGGAACCTGGCGGAGGCGCACGACGCGCGTCAGATCGTCTTGGCACTCAAACTCAAGAAAGGGCATGCCATAGGCGGGGCTCATACCTGTGAAGGGAAAGTACCGGACACGCTTCCCATCTGAGTTTAGGACCCAAAACGCGGTGATGTGTCGCATGCTGTGTGCGAAGATCGTGGACGGACCGGCGAAGACGCCGAGGAAGTTGAACTCCGGGGCAAAGCGGAAGGCGAACTCCTGCCCGAATGCGCTGAGCACGGGGTGCGACAGCAACAGGCTGGGGTAGTACCTTGCATCCGACAAGGCCACAGCGCTAGCGCCTCTGAGCTGTGGCATATTTGTGCTCGCAGGGCTTAACGGCGCGACGGCGGCGGTGACGACGTCCAGCGTGCGCTGCGAGATGAGCCCGTCCTGGAGGAGAAGCATGACGAAGTCTGACCAGTCCGGCCGGCATATCATCTTGTACAGCGGATACCGCCAGGGCATGCCGCGTTCGTCGAGCAGGTCGGAGCCCGTCGCGAAGCTCACGGGGTTACGCGAGGACGTGACACGGATACGCAGCTCTCCGGCGAGTGGGGAGCTATAGGGGGCGACATGGTAGTACAGGAAACCGTGGGTGCCTGCAGGGAAACTGCTCGAGGCATGTGGAACCCAGATGATCTGGGGGGTACGACGTGGGCCGGCAAGTTGGGAATTGGAGGACGGCAAGAGGGCGCGCAAAGCGGGATAATACTTGTGGCTAATGTCGATGTAGTCGTCTGGGGTAAGTTTGGACGGGTCAAGAGTGCGTATTTTCCGCCTAGGCCGTGTTATTTTCTGAACAGTCGGGGTTGTGTCGTTGAGCCTGGCTGTGTCTCCGGGCTTTAGACTTCCAGTTGAAGTGGAGAACGCTCGTCCAAGCGAGGCATTTGAGCATCTGCGTCTTTGTGCGTGAAGTGTGCTGAAGTGTACGATGGAGCGAGGGAGAGTCTTCCAAGGTGTTGACCAGGGAAATGGAGTCGGATGAATCCACAGAAACACCGGAACCCGCATCTACCAAACTTGGGCCGTTAGCTGGCTCTGGAGTGTAATCGATTTGTGTGACACATACTCTGGCTTGAATTGAGATAGGTATTTTGATGAATTTGCAGTGTCCGGTAGACCTGTTTGTTTTTTTGTTTCTACTGTGGCTCTACTACATGCGTCGTGATTAGGTGCCGCAGTGCTTACCTGGCAGATGATCATGAGGGTCAGGTTTTGGAGATAACTTAGAAGTTCAGCGTTCAACAACCAAGGGTGGCTGTACCGGTTAGAACCGGAATAGCCCGGAGGGCAACGGCTTCAGCGGACGGCCCAGACCGGCGGTTACCAGTTGGAACGGAAGCACCGTTTCGCGCTGTTTTCCCGAAGTATGTGCTCTGATGGACCCAAGATGGACCCGGGAACTCCAGAGAGGGTTGGGGTCTATCATCGGAAAAATGCGACCTTGAAACTGGACTAGTTAGCCTCCAGGACAAGGGAAAAGTAGTGGTGTATTACTACGATAGAATGATACTACTTAGTGTAGAAGAAGTACACGTAGAAGTAGCTAGGGGTGAATGAATGTGATGATAAAACGGGTGTCGTAATGGAAAGGGGGCGTTCGAAGGTATACGTAGTTAAAGTGGCGACAATGATGGTGGCAAAAACAAACATAATCCTATACTATATAGGTCCGTCACCGCTGTGGTCGCCATTAGGCCCGATGCTCAACTTGGTCGCTACACGATGGTGACACAATCAGTAACAAAACCCACAAGGTCTTCATAAAAACGGACCTTGCAGCGTCTACTCTCTCTCCTAGACGATGGAAGACAAGCCACCGAGCGAAGACGTCGGGCACGAGAATCCCTTCCCGCTCTTCCGCACGATCCTCCTGCGTTCGACCCCAGCCCCAGACGGGCCATAACCATAGAGGCGCTTCCTCCGGCTCTGCTCAACCGGGGAGAGGCCCAGGGGGACACGGTGACTGTGGCTGCCACGGTGGTCCCTCCTCTGGAACGAATTCCCGAAGCACTTCTTGAACAGGTCGAACGACTTGCTGAACAGCGACACCTTGTCATTCGCCTTGATAATCCCGAGCAGGTCCGCGTTCGCCCCTGCGTTGACCGCCAGCCCCGCTTGGACGTCTACACACCCACCCGCCCCGGCGCACGCGCTCGTGCTGGTTGAGTTGCTGCCGGTGCTTGCGGACGCGGATGCGTTCGCCGTGGCGGTGAGCGAGAGGTCGAGCTCGGCGAAGGTGTCCAGCTCGAGGAAGATGTCGGCGGTCTGCTTGAGGATCGTCATCCCGAACTCGAACGACGGCTTCACGTGCGCGGCGAGCTGCGCCTTAGCCGTCACGTTCGGGCTCGCGGACAGCTTAACGCCTGCAGTGCGAAGATTACATAGATTAATTGAGGATTGCAACAGCGACAGTGACAGGGACACGAAGACACACCGGCGTTTCCTGGGGTAAACGTGCCGGCCGACGAGGAGCCCTGCGACGGCGGGAAGACGAGCTTGCCCCCAGAGAGGGTGAACGAAATGGGGACGTCCAGCTCGAGGTTGGACGCGATGGACGCATCTGCTTCGGCGTTGATGGTGAACGTAGGGCCGATTTTGAGGATGCTCCCAAAGTCCAGGCCAGGTATGCCGGTCGTGAACAGGGGGATGTCTCCCGTGGTGAAGCTACCCTGGATATGCAACACACATGTCAGGGCTCGGTCTCGATTCTCTGGGGTGAGGAAGGCTCAGGCTCACCGTGAGGTCAGCGGTAAGACTGAGCGCGCCGTCGACAGACGCGTCAAAGCCGACTACGAGACTGAGGGCCGAGGAATCAAGGGCGTGAAGGAGGCCGGCGAAAGTGATGGCGTAGTTGATGTCGCCGCCCACGGTGCTCTTGAGGTCGACGCTGATGATGCCGTTGAAGGCCGGGATGTTGCCAGATTGGGGGCAGGCGAACGAATCGTTGAAGAGATTCTTTTGGAAGGTCTTCGGGGGAATCGTGAAGCTCCCGCTTTTGGTCTTCTTCGAGAACGGGTCGAAGATCTTCAGAGCCACGCTTGTCGCGTTGCATCCGTGGGACTTGGAAGCAATGGCCGGGGCGTCGCAACCAGCGACGCTTTGCGTGATATTGCTCACCCCTTGGAGGGACGACCCGACTACGAGCACCGTGATGTTACCGTGCCTAGGTGCACCAGAAGAATCAGTGATAGAATCTCAATCAGAGGAAGGCGAACGGGAGCACATACTGGCTGAAATTGGTGGCCGCAAAGTCCGTAGAGAGGCTAACGCCCTGCACCAACCGCTGTGGGCCACCGCGACGTTCCAGAAGAGATCTCCTGCTCGCAGGGATGGACTGGTCGGAATGGTTCCACAGTCGGGTCACAACTGCGAAGGGTTCCGAGCTGCACTGTTCGCAAACCATGGAATTAAGAACTTAAAAAACAAATCGAAACCAGGGTGTCCTCACGTTGTTGGGGAGCCGGACCACCGTGTTCTCTGCTCCGTTTTGGAAGACATGGTCGCACTGGCTCGGGTCGTGGCAGACGACTCGGATATCCTGGTCGGCCGCCGTTGCGTTGCAGTCGAGGATGGTCCATCCGCCAGCGGAGGTTAAGTCAGAGATGGAGGTGTCCGACCCGGACTTTTAAACGAACCATGAGCAAGTGTTCCATACAGACACGGATGAAGGGTAACCCACCAAGCGCATCGTACCAGAGCCTTGGGTTGCGGGGAGGTCCCACTCGCATGCGCCGGTATGGCATGGTTGCGTCCAATCGTTGGCGGCTAGCGCTACGATCGGGAAGAGAGCTGCGACGAAAAAGCTGACGGGGAGAACCATGATGAAGCCGAAAGAAGCACACGAAGAATGAATGTGAGGGAACCTGAGGAACAACCACAAGAAGCTTCATCGGGCATTTATAGAAAGAAGACAAGGTACCGACTGATGAACAACGAACACTGTACCCGTTGCACGCATTGGCGCTGGCACCTACCAACACAGTGCCCGCGAGCGGTCGGCGGGGATTCGGCGCTCCGCCCTCGCATAGAATCGCGTCGCTGCGACGAGCATCCCGGAATTTGGTAGATGCCCGACCTTCGAGACACAGGAACGCCGCCCATGCGGTTCACTGCACCATTTTCCATGGTCACGGACGTTGTGGGTGTCCCTTCCATATCAGTTCTCGTCTTTGCTGCCCTGTAACGTCAGTAGGAACCAAAGTTTCACGGCCAACATACCGCTAAGATCCCCTGATAAGAGGCCGCCAGACCATTCACAGCAAACGGATGAAGGTGGTGGGCGTATGGATAAAAATCATCCCGATACTGTACTCGTTCTGAGTGGTGTTCAAGACCTGAAAAACAGTTGTGTGTTCCTTGCCAAGCTGAGATGGTCGGGAGGGAAACGTTAGCGCGACAAATCCGAACCCTGGGACTGTGGGAGGGACCCACACGTTAGGTAACACCCTTAATCCTCTGTCGAATGCTGTTTGAAGTTGCTAGGGATTTTGAATTTCTGGCGTTTTCGCCAAGAGGCGCCTTACTTGCGAGCGAAGAGAGAAAGGAAATGAAATTCAATGACATACGCCCACCATATCAAAAAAGGTTGTTGTCTAGGAATCGGACACTATGCGACAACAAAATCAGCGCGCAGCTATCAGCGAAGAGCAAAGGATCTCGCTGAGGAAGCCATACAAGAGAAAAGTGAGCCCTAGTGCTTCGCGCCTTGCAGGCTGGAGTATCGTAGACCATGTAAGTCATGACCTCAACCGCAACGCGAAAACCTACCTCGAACCCTTCACTGTCTGCGGCTCGATGAGCGGCTGAACGGGTCCCGGTTTCAACTTCGGGCACGCCAACGAAAATGCGCTGCCAGCGTCGTCGTCCCCGGTCTTCTTACCACCATCCTGATCCCCACTCCCAGACACTGATGCCAAGGTCGAAGTCGCGTTCCGCCGGTGGTCCTTCCGCAAGTTCGCCTCGAACATCGACAGCGGCACGCGATGGCCCAGCCCTCTGTCCGCGTACCAGTCCCCCGTCCCAGCCTGAGTCGAACCGTCCCGCCGCCTGCGATGTGCGACGTCCGGGTTCCAGCAGTCGCCCCAGAGCTGCCACTCGTCCTCCCAGAGCTGATCTGCGACCCCGGCGTCGAACAGCGCGAACAGCCCCGCATCCGCGCCAGCGCTGACCGCGAGCCCCGTCGTCACGTTCACGCACCCGCCGAGCTCCCGAACATCCTGGGCGGCGTTGCCGCCTGTGGTGGTAGTCGCAGACGCGCTGGCGGAGAGGGAGAGGGCGAGGGCGGCCTGGGCGTCGAGGCCGATGCTGACCGTCGCCTGGGTGTCGACGACCTCGAGGTTGACCCCGAACGAGATGGTCGGGACGAGGTGGACCGCGAGCTTCGCGCTTGTGGTCGTCCCGGGGCTGACTGACAATTGGAGGTCTGGCGAATCACGATGGGGTCGAATCGAAACCGATGTCAGTAATGCAACAGCTCGGGCGCAAGGGAGGGAAGGGGGGGAGGGGGGCGCGGGACCGGGTGACGTACCGGTGTCGCCAGGGCCGAACGACCCGTTGGATGCCTTGTCGGCATCGGGGAAGATGAGGTGCGCGTTGGAGATCTTGTACGCGATCCCGGCTTGGAACTCCATGTCGGCCTCGAGCGTCGCGTCTGCCCTTGCGAGGACGGAGAACGTGGGCCCGATGCTGAGGATACCCGGGTAGTCCAGAGATGGGATACCGATCTCGAATAAAGTGAGATCGGGGCTCGTAATCGTACCCTGTAGGAGAGTTCGTTGGAGACACGCCGAGATCGCACGAGCGGTACGCACCGTGAGGTTAACGCCGATGTCCAACATGCCCTGGATGTCGGCATCGAGGTCAACGAACAACGAGAACTCCGTAACGTTCGGGTCGTGGATGCCAAAAACACCCGCTGCAACTACTCCGTACGACATTGTGCCGTTCATCCTGCCCGCGACACTGAGATCGGCGCCCCCTGACACGGAGGTGTGCTCAGACTCGAAGATCGGGCAGGGCAAGGAGTAGCTAAAGAGCTGCTTCGTGCCGTTCGTGCCCCCGACGAATTTGTTCGGTCCCTCACTGTGCTCCACATCCCACTGTCCCGTCGTGAGGTTTGCATGGACTTCGCGAAGCTCTGTAATGGACTATTAGAACAACATTGCATACGGGGGACGCCCGGGGGGCTTACCGAGAGTCGAGTCAGAAACCCATCTCTTCCTCGAGACGCTGTGCCCGTCCTCATGAGGCGATGCCAGGAGACGATCTGCGAGACCGGGGATCGACGAAGTCTGGAGGAAGAACGAGACCTCGCCATGTCTACCAAACACGGAAGTAATAAGCCGATCTGCACGCATTCTCGCACTGAGCGGCGGCGTTACGTACTGTGAAGTTTCTGGCTCCTCGAGTTTGCTTGCGAGGGACATGCCCTTGACGATGGGCATTGTGCCGTCGCGCCGCACGAGAGCGGACCGCTTGTTCTCGGGAATGCTCTGGTCCTCATGGTCCCATTCATGCACGACGAACGCAAAGGAGGAGGATCCGCACTAGTAGTGCAAACAGTAAGTGATCAACAACACATTCTCACGAGAAGCCTGGTGCTACGTACCTGGTCAGGGAGCCTAACGACAGTATTTGTCGCGCCGTTGAGGTAGAGATGCTCGCAGCGGTCGGAGTCGTGGCATGCGAGGCGGATGTTCAGGCGGCCAGAACTCGAAGAGTCGTCGCAATCCAGGACCGTCCACCCTGCAACCTCGGTCAGGTCGGAGATGCTCGACTGCGAGCCAGCCTGCGAAGACGTAACTCCGACATCAGCATTTGGCTGAAGTCAAAGCGTGAATACGCTGGCACTCACAAGTCGAAATGCTCCAGAGCTTGTGCTTGTAGACAGATCGAACTGACACATGCCGTTGTGGCATGGCTCGTTCGAGTCGACAGCGGCCCATGCTGCTAGAGCAAGGAGAGAGGCTGCGAAAATAAAACAGACAATCATGTTGCAAAGCCTCTCGCAGAAGGAAAGAGGGGAAAGAGATGAGAAGGAGAATGCGGTTCGGAACTTTCTACTATATATCAAAGTCGGATGCAAAGGAAACGAGGCGCAAACCAACCCGAAACGGGCCCCGAAACGCGGCCCCGAGTTGTCCAGGCGAATGCGTATAGCAAAGATGCAAGGGTGTCGTGGTCGTTGTGAGTACAAAAAAGAATACATGATACCTGCGGCCTGCACACATATCAGGCCCGCCGCAGCCATCCATGTCGGTTACCCGCTTCAAGGTGAGAAGAATTGAAATTGTCTAGGGGAAACGGCGCCCATGTGGTTTGATACACCGCACTGTACGCTGCAACCGTCCTACACGGGAGTTGGACCGTTTCGAGAGCTATTCTTGCCAGTGTGGGGTTGCTGCCGGAGTGCTGGAAGGATATCGTCAGTGCACGCACGAAGAGCAAATATAGAGGTTTAAGACCATGAGGTACATACGAGTATCGGAGCCGTAGGCTTTTTTCTCCAGCCTGAAACGTGAAGGGTTGCATCACTTTGAATTCAAATTAACTAACGCGGGAAGCAACGATGGTGCATTGTTCCGTTAGGCACAAGTCCCACATTCGAACCTCAGGACTCGGATGCCCAGTACCACGGCGAAAAAAAGGAAAGGCCCGTATGCGGCGCGCGGGAATGAGAGGGTGCTGAAGGGGTTCACCACTGAGGATTAAGGGGTCTGCTGTTGGGAGGTGGAGAGGGTCGGGACAAACGTCGAGCCGAAAGCGATTGTAGCGCGTACAGGGTGCGTACTTACGTCGGACAGCCACTGATTATGTAATAGTAACTGACTCACGATTATCCTTAAGCGTAAGATTGAGGTTACACTGATGGTGAAACGGTATCATGCTTGCCTTCCAGTTGATACAGCAAGCGGCGTGGGTTCGACTCCCGCTCGGTGTATTATTTTGTTTTCAGAGGTGTCCTCTCCCTTTGAGTGTGTCTGGATGGCGAAACTTCAAACTACGCACAGAGAACATTAAACACAACGTCATCACACATAAGTAGGGCCTGGGTTCAATCCTAAACTCGATTCTTTGCAGTTATTATGATTTTACACGAACGGCTCGCGGTAGGTGTTAAACACATGAGTAAGAACTACCCAACAACAATTACAATTCGTTGAAAACATTCGAAAGTCCTCGGTCTTTCCTTTTCAATATCGAAGTTCGACATGATTGACCATTATGAAACAATGTCCAGTTCCACAGTCCATGGACTGAGTCCGCGCGTAATGGAACGTCGACAGTCCATTGGCTGAGAGCAAGAGCCATTCGATTTGTGCGTGCTACGAGTGCGAAACACGGGTCGCCTAGTTGTGTTGAACCCTGGGAGGCAGTGAGACACGAGTCTTTGACTAACCATGGCACATAGATAACTTGAATACTTACTGGACGTACCAGCGCTGGTCGGTGGCGACACACAGTCCCCCGTGGGCGTTGTTCGCAGCCGAGCAATCCGACGCGAGCCAGTTGACCAACTTCGACTGATGATTGATCCATCCCGACATCAGCAATTCCGACCACGGATCACGAGCGAAGGGGAACTTCACGTACCCATTCCGTGCGGCAGTAGGTGATGCTGGAGGTGTCCTGGTTGAGGAAGAACGTCTCGCACGTGTTGTATGTCATCGTGATCTTGTTCGTCGCGGTCTGCCAAGCCACATCAGTGATTTGCAAGAACAAGAACGAAGGTGGTCGAGGGAGGACGTACGCCGAACGCGGTGGCGTTGAAGAACACGCCGGTGTTCTGGCTCTCGTAGAGGAGCGCGTCCGCGATGACCGTGCAGTCCGACGTGGTCGGGCCCCCCGCCGCGGGAGCCCAGCAGTACGTGTTGCCTAGTAAGTGCACATCGTCCAAGGTCGGTTAGCGATCCATCATCTAAATCTCTGAATATATGAGCCCGAACGCACAGGCGTTGCCGCAGACGTTGGCGCTCTGCCGCTTGGCGAGGTGCGAGACGGCCTCGCCGTGCGCGTTGACGAGCGGCGCGTTCGCGCAGTGCGAGAGCGTGAGCTTGACGTCCTTGTTCGCGCCGATGTACGCGGTGTCGACGACCTGCTCGTTCGCGCACGCCGCGATGGGGCCGTGGGCGATGAGTGCGGCCGAGGCGGCGCTGAGGAGGGTGGCGGCCACGAAGAAGAGCTGGGAGAAGAGCATTTCGGAGAAGAGATGGCGGGGGGAGGCTGGCGATCACGAAGTGAGTGCCGGGATGAACAGTGGTGCGCTGAAGACCGGGTGGGGGCCGTAGAGCAGCGAGGAGACATGGATGCGGACCATGCACGCTATTTAAGCTTTGTGTTGGGTGGAACAACAGAAGTCAGGTGTCCGCGAATTAGACTCTAGGGTTCCCCGAAGCATCTCGGGACCTTCGAGGTGGGGTACGGCACATGGCATGATGCCCAATGGAAAGGAAACTTTGCCGCATCCGGGTCGGCCGCGGCATGGTGGATGCCTTCGATCTCGACTAGATCTAGACTCAAGAGCTCGAGTCGATGTCGGTCGACGGTGACTGCAAAACAGTACGTCGGGCCGCACTAAGCCAGCAGCCCAAGCTCAAGAGTCGGCCTGGGTGTGCCGTGATCCAACGAATGACGATGATGTATCTGTCAAGAAGATGAGAAGTCGCACAAGGAGAAGGCTCCCCGAGAGATCATCGATCATCATTGGACGACTATGGAACATAGGTTGCCAAGCTTTGAGGTCAGGTTGTCCGCCTGACCATGCATCCGAAGCGAAGAGCTAAGCTAGAACTGCAGCCTGGACGAGAGCATTCGTGCACCGCGACGAAAGGACGGCAGGCGCTGTGTCTTCCAGCTCCGGCGCCGCATGTCATGCCCTCTCTTCAGATATGGCCCAGGCCTACAGAACACGCACCTGGGTTTGTTTCAGCAGGAATTCGGAGTGAGCGGCGCGGACGTCTTGCACTATACGACGGTCGAAGCGGTTGCCGCGGATCGTTCCACAAGTCAGAAAGAGAAAAGCTTCAAAGATCAACAGCGCGGTAAACCTGAAGTCGTTCTTCGTGGTCGACATGGTGGATCAAGCTTTCATTGTCAAGACCTGGATCGAATGTACAAGAACGGGCGAACGACTCGGAGAACTGCAGAGTTTTCGGAAAATTTCGGGAGCGAATGCCATGGCGCTTCCGACCGAGCGCTTGGGCGACTCAAACCGGTTTGTCTCCGAATTCATCCCACCCTTGCTGGGTCTCCAGTCCTCCCGCGCCTGCATCGTCTGGTTCCAAACCGCGCCGTACGCGCCACTCTACTTGCCCTTCTCTTCGTGACGTTTGGTAAGTGCGAGCCGCCCGGCCTTCCGGACCCCGACGTTCACATTCCCGAGGTCCTACTGTACTGGCATACTGCATGCTCACCTTCCGCGTGTACTGCACAATGCTGGGCGCCGCAGACACGACCTAGGGCTGCCACGCGCCCTACCGCGTCGCGCCCCTCACCATCTACTCCTTCGTCCCGCTCGGGACGAGCCCCACAAGCCTCTCGCTCGGCGTCGCCACGTGCGCGCTCTCGCTCGCCACGAACCTCCTCGCGACGCACCTCGTTGCATACAAGGCCTGATGCGCACCAATCTCCCCGCGTGGGCCCCGCCGCACGTCGCTGACCCGTCCCACTCATCATTTCGTTGATTCTATACAAATGTATACAGGGAATTGCGGCGACGCCATACTCGACATGCGTACGACCAGTGACAGAACATACGACGAGGATGGGCTTGGCGGGTCGCATCACCAACTTGGGCTCGAGGACGGATTCGACTCCTCGAACGACGTACGCACGAGCGTGCGGAGCGGCGAGGAACGGGGCCGGGGGAGATCATGATCTAATGCAAGGGCTCCGCTTAGCTGGGTAAGAAATACTAGTACAGGACGTGTATTATACCGGCCCACAATGGACGTTCTTTATATCTATGCCACACCGACAGCCTACAATCCACAGAGACCTGGGAACATCTCAGGATGCGGTCCCGTCAGCCGGAGCGGCGGGTCGAGAGGAAGTGTGGCAGAGGTGCACTGCTGCTCAAATCTCGAGACGGCGTTCTCCACAAATATGAATTTTTGCATGTTGTCAATTTCCATCTCCAGTCATCTTTGGAATGATAAAGCAGGATAGGCTTGCAACAATGACAAGAAATATAAGTGCTAAAGCGAAGGACTGCGGCTTGATGATGGTACTGCCAGTAAAGACGCCGGCTTGAACTGGTCCCAGAAAGGAAACCCAACCATCATCGCCGCGGCGCTTGGCCAGCTTTGCTCTTAACCGTTTTCGCTGAAACAAAGGCTAAGGTGAAAACTTCATTGTGCTCTCTCTTTGGTATGTAGTTAACTCGGGTTTTCTTTGTCCTAGCCGCAGCTGATCTCATTGGTGCCGCATGGTTCGGGTGCCATCCAATCACCGGGCAGCCTGTCAAGTTCAACTTCTAACCACCTTCTCGACCCCCATAAAAGCCTGCAACAGGCGTCTCTGAAGGTCTGTCCTCCACCACATCCCCTACCCTCTCCCACAATGGTTGCTCACAAGTACCCACAGCGCGAAGGGGTCCAATCTTCGCCCGCCAACGTACAACATTATCAGATTCGCAGCCACGCACGCAACAACCCTCAACTGTCCCTGCCATCCCACGCGGAAACCGACCGCTTCCACATGATGTCGGACGCTCCACACACCACTGTTCCACTTCTGTTTGACAACATGATGAAGACATACCTCCCTTCCGTCGACCCCGATGAGTTTGACGCCGTCTATTCCACCGAGATGATCAAGAGGATCCACGACACGTTCAGCACAGCCGTTGGGCTCTCCGGTAAAGGGAAGAAGGATGACTTGACCAAGGAGAAGATCATCTCGCAGGCATGGGTATGTTCCTCCTCCGTCCACTTGTATTCATGATCTCAACGGTCCGCGACCACAGCATGATGTCCACAAGAACGAGACGCTCTGTCCAGGCTATCTGCTCAACGTCTCGGAGACAAAGGCGGATGGTACTGACACCAAGAAGTACAGGATTGACGGGGCCTTGATCCCGGAGACCGACGAGGAGCTCGTCGACGAGGGCCGTCCGAATTACATGCTCGGCGACCTCGGTATCGAGTTCAAGCGCGGTGGTACGGAGAACGACGCCTGGGATAGCCACGCGAAGAAGGACATGGAGGCGGACGCTTACACACGGACTGGGGTCCGTGGTCAACTTATGTCGTACGGCGAGCGTTTCTTCTTCTTTCAGCACCGCACGGGGCTCTTCATGCTCCTCGTCAACGGCGACGAGTTCCGCGTCGTCCGCTGGGACCGGTCGGGCTGCATCGTCACCGAGGCCCTCAACTATGTCGACACCACCGAGCACACGAAGAAGCTCCTTCAATTCTTCTACGCGTTCTCGAAGGCCACGCCGGCGCAGCGCGGCGTCGATACCACCGCCACTCGTCTCTCCAAGGACTCCTGTGGCTGGCAGTGGATGCAGAAGGTCGCTGCCGTCCATCCTCAGGACATCGATCATGTGGACGGGACCGTCGTGCCGGCGGTCCCTCTGGGGTTCATCGTCAAGCCGACACGCACTGCGCCTCGCTCTGACCTCTTTGCGACGAACGTCTTGACGGGTGATCCGGCTGCTACGGCAGGCTTTGGCGACCTCTCTTCCCCCAGCGCTGCCGACGCCATCATCCCTGTCTTCAAATATGTCCGCGACTTTTTCCGGGAGTCGATCTCAAGCACCTGGCTGCCCTACCGCCTGAAGGTTTGTGGCCGCGACTACTTGATCGGCGAACCAATCTTCGCTCCCCATGGCCTAATTGGTCGCGGCACGCGCGGGTACGTCGCGCTCGAGTGGGAGACGCAGCGGCTTGTCTTTCTCAAGGATGCATGGCGTCCATTCTACGAAGGCGTTGACCAGGAGGGCACGACTCTTGCCGAACTTAACCACACCACTGTCTCCTTCGTCCCGACTCTGATCTGCCACGAGGACGTTGGGGGCTCAGGCGCACAAGAGACGGAGGCCTCGCAGTACTCAACCACCGGCGAGAAAAAGCGCGACGTTTTCGGTAACCGACCTATCGCTCCAATACCCAGTACGCGCTCCAAGGTCTCCGGATCGGGTGGATCAACGACATCACGGACCCACCAGTCATCGGGGTCGAATAGGACATCCCGCGCCCAAACTTCGTCGGGGTCGAACGGAAAGGAGTCCTCCAGTGGGACTAATTCTGCCAGGGCAAATCAAGGCTCCAGTGGACGAAGCGGAAAGCGACCGCGAACCCAGGATACGGTCCCCGTGGTCCTGAAGGACGGTTTAGGTCTACGCCATTTAACTCACTATCGCATCGTTGTCGCGGAGGTGTGCCTGCCATCCACGGAGATTAAGTCAGGCCATCAGCTCACGCAGGTCGTCTTGAATTGCATGACCGGTGAGTCTCCTCTCTCCTCTCCTCCTATCCTCCCTCCCATTAACGAACACATGGCATTGACCAGGCCACAGGGACGCTGCTGTCAAGTGCGGCATTCTGCATCGCGATGTCAGCTCGGGGAACATCCTCATCCGTCCGGAGATACGTCGTGTCAACTCCGAGACCGGCGAGTACATGGTCCTCTGGTACGGGGTCCTGAGCGACTGGGAGCTTGCCAAAGCTCTTCCGATTGAAGGCAAGGCAATCACCAAGGCTCGCCAACCTCATCGCACGGTATGTGTATTGTACAACTCGGCTTCGATTTGACCCATGCTCACATTCGGATAGGGCACATGGTACTACATGTCGGTCTACTCCTTGCAATACCCAAGACATCCACTCTCGATCGCCGACGAGCTAGAGTCCTTCTTTCACGTCATAATCTACCTCGCCATTCGATTCCTCCGAACTCGCTCAAACGCTTGGACTTTCGTCGACGATTACTTCGAGGATTCCCGAGTGTTTCGCGGCAGGACGATATGCGGCCATCTCAAGGAAAATGTCATCCAGACCGGTTCCTTTGTATGGGATGGCGTGCCTGTCCGTTTCGTGGTGCAGCAACAGGATCAATCGGACCGTCTCAGCCCCCTCAATGACGTCATAGAGAAGTATCTCGCATACTTCAAGGCTCGTTACGCTGTCTTGAAGTACGAAGATCAGGCATCGGAAGAAGTCGGGAGGCCCCTGCCTTCATTGCAGAGCGCAATCGAGGCTGCGACATCATCGGCTGCGGCCGCGGCCGCCGCGCGAGCGAGTCAGGTCCGTCTCTCCGAAGACCACTGGCAAGCGATGTGCCTTCCCCTCGACAGCGACGACTCGGACTCGGAGGACGCGGCGCCCACCCAGAGCTCAACGCAGTCCAACAAGCCGCCGCAGGCGGTGTACGATATGGCGGCCAAGCTGGCGACTCACGATGCCATCATTCGCATGCTCGCGAAGGAAGTCCGGCGTACGGAGAGTTGGGTGGGGGACGACTACGCTGGGGATCAGCTCGTGGGCTACGTCCCGCTCCAGTTGCAGTCCACGGCGAAACGGGCTCGCATCGAGCGGAAGAGTGCCATGCAGACAATCCCTGAGGGCCAGGCGCTGCCCAGTCGCCCCCATACTGCCTCTTGAAGGCCTTCATCGTGGATCGCGTTTGTGAACATCGTTTTTTGAACCGGTTTGCCTTTATATTTGTACCTAGCTGATCATTCGGTGTTTTATTGTAGCCTCGGTGCACTGTGGCTTGTCGTAGTACCGTGGCGTGGCAATATATGAAGCATGGTCGATTGTATTATGAAGTCGGCCGATCTTTGCCTATTGTTCAAACAACTTGGCAACGTGCCGCGCCGACCGGAGGATGGGGTTGGAGAGAATTGTCGTCAGTTCGTGCGAGGGTGATATGTTAGTGTAAGCCCATGTTTGCCTCTTGTCTTCTAACAATTGTTCTAATTATCGCAAATGTTGGTCTAGCTGTAAAGTACGACGACCGCTTCAGCAACTGCAATAAGTATGACCTAGTGAGAGCTTTGCCGAGATGATCATTGCCGACCCTGTGGGTGCCAGAAGTATGCACCCGCTTTCTTCTCTCGATCCTGACTCCAGAGGATGCCAAAGCGGTTTCTGAAGTTATCTGTCGACACGTCGTCGCTGTGGGGGACGGCGAGCACACTTCTCGTCCCTCGGTTTCCCAAGGCGAAGCGCCCATACGCATCAGACCCATGGCTTCTTGTTGCCGTGCAGAACAGTATTATTGCAATTAATATTGCTGGTCGTCGAAGACAATGAAAGGTGGGAGAAAGCCGCCGATGATATCCGGAGACCTCGAATATGCGCAATGCTGACGTTCCGACGCTATGTATGCAGGCAGGAAACTGGCCTTCGGGGACGGCCTATAGCTATTCGTCTGGTCTGTCGTTCGGGTTCGGGTTCGGGTTCGGGTTCATATGAAGCTTGCATGGACCAGACGAGACACTCATGGATGGATCCTAGACCATCTCACCGTTGCTGGCCTCGTTGCACATGGGTCTCAAATGATGGGCAGTATGACGAAAGTGAAATTGATGCTCTTCCCGCCGCCCTCCGGCCACAAGTCCCCGCCTGCTGCGGCTCATTTTTGAAATCTCCAGCTGCTTCCACCCTCAAACTGGGCGGACCATCCGACGTCGGGACACTGCTAGGTTCGGATCAAGCCGCCTTCTCCGAACGAATTTTGAAGGTGCGCTGCGGAGCGAGCGCCGGAGCAAGGGGCTTGCTCCGAACCTAGGACACTGCCACCTACAGTCGCCCGCCATTTGATCTCCCATCATCGGGCAGGTGCACCCCATGCACAGCCATTCACCACCCCGTCTCCAAAGTTCAGACCCGCGCCCGATCACAACAGATCGTAACAGCGCTGCCGCAACTCTATATATCATGCGCTGGGGTCGCACAATGTGACTGCAGTCTGCTGTCCCCGCTCTTCCCCCCGCTTCATCCTTTCCTTCATTCTCCGTCTCGTTTGGCTTTCTGGCACCACAGATGTCTTCGCGTTCTCTCGCCGCACTCGCGGTGGGCGCGGTCGCGCTGTTTTCGAGGAGCGCATCCGCGGGCGGGATCACGAGCGACGTCAGTGGAATCGCCGGGCAGACCTACGACTACATCGTAGTCGGCGCAGGCCTTGCGGGCACGACCGTCGCCGCGCGCCTCGCAGAGAACTCGGCCATCTCCATCCTCCTCATCGAGGCCGGCGGCGACGACAGGGGGAACTCCCAGGTGTACGACATCTACGAGTACGCGCAGGCATTCAACGGGCCTCTGGACTGGGCGTGGCAGTCGGACCGCGGAAAGGTGCTTCGCGGGTGCGTAATTCCTACCTTGCAGACCATGCGTTGATGAGGGGGCGTGAGGGCTGAAACGCGGATGTGCAGCGGGAAGACGCTTGGGGGCAGCAGCTCTATCAACGGCGGCCACTGGACCCGCGGCCTGAACGCCCAGTACGACGCGATGTCCAGCCTGCTCGAGGATTCCGAACAGTCCGTGGGCTGGAACTGGAACGGCCTCTTCTCGTACATGAAGAAGGTACTTGGCATTCCCTCCCGCGTCCGCACGGACCACCGTGACCGAAGGTTGTGTCGGCCGCTGACGTCGCTCGTACAGGCCGAGACGTTCTCCGCGCCGAACTCCCAGCAAGCGGCGAAGGGGGCGCAATCCATCGCGTCCTACCACGGCACGACTGGCCCCGTCCAGGTCACGTACCCGGACCTCATGTACGGGGGCCCGCAGATGACGGACTTTGTGAACACGATTGTGGGCATCACGGGCATCAACCACTACAAGGACCTGAACGGCGGCACGCCCAACTGCGTCTCGATCACGCCCCTCGTACGTATACGTCATTCCCCCGTTCCCGCGGCAGTACGTTCATTGACCCTGTCGGATTGACTCCTCGCGCGCGGGATGACGCAGAACCTCGATTGGCACCGGAACGACTACCGCTCGTCGTCCATCGAGGCGTACTACACCCCCGTCCAGGACCAGCGCCAGGGCTGGACGATCCTCATCCAGCACCAGGTCGGTCACGCATCCCGTCCTGTCCTGTCGTCGAAGGTTGTGCCATGCTCACGCTCCCGCAGGCGACGAAGATTCTCTTCCAGAAGGGCACGAGCGTCCCGCATGTGGCCACCGGGGTGGAGTTCGGGAGTGCGGACGGCTCGGGCAGCAGGCAGGTCGCGTACGCGCGCAAGGAGGTCATCGTCGCCGCTGGCGCTATAAACGTCCGTCCTTCCCCAGTTCCAATCCCTCCTTCGAGTTCGAGATCAGACGTGGAAGCTGATTGCGTTCGATTGTTTGCAGACCCCGGCCTTCCTGCAGCTCTCCGGCATTGGGGACTCGGCGGTGCTCGGCGCGCTGGGCATCGACACGCTCGTGGACCTGAAGACGGTCGGGAAGAACTTCCAGGAGCAGACGATGAACTCGCTCGGCGCGCGGGGCAACGGCTTCAACAAGGGCGGCCGCGGGCCGACCGACGCGATCGCGTACCCGAACATCTACCAGCTGTTTGGCTCGAACGCGGCCGCGTCGGTGCAGAAGATCCAGTCGTCGATCGGCAACTGGGCACAGTCCCAGGCGGAGAACGCGCTGTCGGCGGAGGCGCTGCAGACCATCTTCGGCATCCAGGCCGGGCTCATCATCAACAACAACGGTTAGTACTCGTGGTGTTCAAAACAGACGGGGGGGACGTCAAGTAAACTGACATATGTTTTTTGTTCTGCCAGCCCCCGTGGCGGAGCTATTCTTTGACAGCGGGTACCCCGAGTGAGTCTGCTGACATTATTGGTGTGCTTGACAACGATGTGCTCACTTTCGACGTGCGCCCGTAGCGACCTCGGTATCGACATGTGGCAGCTTCTCCCGTTCTCCCGTGGCAACGTCACGATCACGGTCAGTTCAGCCAGCTCTAGTTTAAAAGGCTTAGACACTCACGATCTCTGCGCAATACAGTCCGCGGACCCGTTCACGAAGCCCGCAGTGAACGTCAACTACTTCAGCGTCGACTGGGACCTCGACGTCCAGATCGCCGGCGCGCGCCTCTCGCGCAAGGTCCTCTCCACCTCCCCGCTCGCGGACCTGCGCTCGTCCGTCGGCGAGACGTTCCCCGGGCTCGCGACGGTGCCGGACAACGGCGACGGCGGCTCGGACGCGGACTGGACGAGCTGGATCAACCAGGACGGCACGGGCGCGGGCTTCTCCGCGGTGTCGCACCCGATCGGCACGGCGGCGATGATGAGGCGCAGCCTGGGTGGGGTCGTCGACGCGCAGCTGAAGGTGTACGACACTGCGAATGTGCGCGTTGTGGACGCGTCGGTGCTCCCGCTCCAGATCAGCGCGCACTTGCAGAGCACGCTGTATGGCGTCGCGGAGAAGGCGGCGGACCTCATCAAGGCCGCTCAGTGAACGCGCACTTATTAAACAGCACTCAGTTCAACCGCCGCTGACCGGGAGATATATCCCTCTTCGTCTGGGCGTGGTTGCTCAGGACTCTCATTAACATAAAACAGAATCTTATTGATCGGACTTTCTTGGACTGAAGGACACTTGCTCGCGCAACGCTATTATTCACGCACGCATGTCGCTTTATAACTGATGCATCCTAACCATCTATAGCTAATATACCGTAGGTCGTGTGCAGGATTGTATACGTACACCTGTAGCAATGCAGAGGAGTGAATACTCACGATCATGGCTGGGGTGTCTGCGCAAAGATACATCAAGTCAGGTCTATGTAGCATCTTGGATCGACATTCGATATTCTGCGCCTACGCTAACTAGTTCTACCAGGAGAGGAAGCCCAACGAAGGAAATAAAGGACACGGTCCAGCGCAGACCACGGGTGGCCGTGCACATGCCCGTGGAGAAGCGGTGACCAGAGGTTCATGAGAATCGGACAAGCAGGATCAAGCATCCTCTACAGGCGTACAACAGACCACTCCTGACACGTGAACGGCTTCTCGTTCCCCGGTCAAAGTACGTCGGCCCTCCCGGCTCCTCCACCATCCTGCTCTCGAACCTGATCCTCCCGGGCCCGCCAAATGCGTCCTCGAACAGCCTCCCCAGGCTCTCGGGCGAGTGGCAGAACATCGTCCAGTCCGAGCACGCAGGGCTGAACGGTCCCCGCTCCTCGAGCGCGCCCTGCACCCCAAACAAGATAGAGCCGGACTCTGGCGAGAGGAGGCCTGCGAGGGCCCGCGCGATGTGCGCCTGGCCGGCCTCGTCGAAGACGTGGAGGAACTTGCCGAGGTAGACGGCAGAGACGTGGCCGCGGAGCGGGTTAAGCGACGTTAGTCCCGTCAGTGACGGTACGGGCTCTGTGGGGATGGCATCCATGGGCAACGGCTCGGGGATGGCGAGGAAGGCAGGGTCGAGGACGTCGCCTTGGAGGAATGGCACGGGGAACGTATCTGGGGTGTCTCGGAAGAGGCTGTGGCCTTCCTTGTACAGACCTAGGGAAAAGACGGGTGGTGTTATTACCGGATTCGTCCAAGGTTAACTCGAAGAGGTCAGAAAGATTCGCAACAGTTGACTGCGGCACCGGATGGCAATGTGATCAGAGAGGGGGTAACTTAAAGGGTACTCACCGCCATGAAGATCTGTCGCGAGACAGGACTCGATGGGGTAGCCGTCCAGGACGGCCTTCCTGAGGTCGCTACCAACTGGGGTTGAAATTGACGTCAGTGACGGAAGCTGGACGGAAGTTCCGCTGGTCGAACTAGAGGATTAGAATGGACATCAACGTGACGCACATGCGCATCCTAAATCTATGAAGATAGGGTTCGTGCGCTCACGACCCAGCTTCATGAACTCCTCATACGCGGGAAGACGCGAGATACGGATTCTGCGATTATCATGGAAGTTATTTTCAACAGGTGTTGTGGTGACTTGAAAACTCTACCCACCGAGTAAAACCGAAAATGCGAATGCACGAATACGGGAAGATCTTTCGTAGAAGAGCATGATGATGTGAGCACTCATGGGCCATAATGCAGTGGTTGCAATATTAAGACAGCTCGAAACACCGTTGAACGGGTGATCTAGTACGACTTGGCAACTATGGGGGCACTGGGCTACGGGGAACGACTCACCAGATATGCTTTAGCCTGGACGTCCAATATGTGCTGGTCGAGTTCCGCATCGTCGTCAATGCCGATTGTCTTCTTGAAAAACTTACGCTCGTCCCTGTCCAGCTTGAGATAACTCGACGTGTTGAGGGGTTGTTCTGCCACGACTTTGGAGGAACGTAGGACATTGTGTCGCCGAGGATGAGCTGTGACGATGATAACAAGCCAAGCTGTCCGATATTTATACGCGAAAAATATCCTGGGTGTGGGCGTTCACTTCGGCGATAGCATGGGTAGGGATGGAAAAAAGGTCCCTTTGAAAGTCTTGGCTGTACCCATACCCGCGCCAGCCATCATGTAGAACGGTGCGGCTTTCTCTGGTAGGGGTTTTAAGGGACCGGTAGATAACTCGCGTCTGGAGGGGTGCCCGTACGGACAAATGGGTGCTGGGTGAGGCATGATAAGCGCAAGCAGCTTACAATAGAAGCGTGTATGAAGTAGATGAGCTCGAAAAACAAGAACTTTCGGCCAACCGCCGTGCTACCAGTTCACCATACCTGTGTCGTATAATCGGGAGGAAGTGCAGCTGCACCAGTATCTTCGCATAAGAGGAAGAATAGCTTGCACACCTGTTGGCTGGTCAACGTGGGTCATCAAGTCCCAAGGTACACACCCACGGGTGTGGCCGCTCCTCGGGTGCGTCGCAAAGCTAACCCGTACTCACCGTACCCGAGGCGAGCCTTTCACCCGACCCATATCATTGTCTAGGCATGGGCGAAATACAAATACAACTGTATCCTCGGACGATGTACAGGACAGCGCCCTGACGAGAGGCGGCATTCAGATAACGCATTAAATGGTCGACCACAAGGAGGACGTGCTTACCGGGTAACTAGTCCTGAGATCCGAACGAAGGAGCGCATGTCTCTTCCGGGTTGGGAGAGACCGCCGCTACCATTTCACCGACGTTGACGTCAGTACTGCCAAAAAAGCAAACGGCGTATCTGCTGGCGTTCGATCCATCTAACTGTACGAAATGACAGATCGATTCCGCCTGGGCTTTCAAAAGGCATCCTGCTCCCTGCTGTCACGTGAAGGAGGGTGGCCCGGTATCATTGCGGAAACTCCACTGCCAGCACCTTGTCCAGGAGATACCTACCTACAGGCGTTGAGCGGTAATATGGTCCTCTGCCAAACCGTTATGATTTGAAAGAGTGTTCGCGAACGCGGCTAGAAGAAAAGGTGAGTCATAAGCAAGAGCTCTGATTTCGAAGCGTTCAGTGTGAGATTTCCGATAGAGTCCGGGCGCTGCACCCAGTGAGTAAGGCCTGCCACTGGTGGCAGCAGCCCCTTGGCGAGCAACATCAGGATCGACGTCGTCTCGAACTTGCCGGGGGTCAACCATTACTCAAGTTCGCGACTCGGCTGTGCTCAGTGCTGTGTCCGACTCCCGGCGGCGCCCGGACTTGCCGGCTGGCAGAGGCAGTGTCGAAAGCGCTCAGGTTCGAGCAGGGTTCGATTGTTACGTTGACCCCTCGACCCAACCTCGACCTCCTCGAAGTTGGCCCGGGGCTACAGGCCGCATTCTGGTCCGTCCATTAGCCTCCGGCTTCAAATCCACCCGATACTTCGAGCATTTTCAAGCAGTATGCATCGCGGAACTCGATTATCATCTCCCTTGCACGCTAACAATTAAATCATACGGTTTCGGACAGATGTGGTTTAAACCGACTCCTTCGGCTTTGCCATTGGTTTCGAATCGCTCCTCAGTCTGGACTTCAAAACTTACAGGGCAACAGACATCGCCAAGGTGCTCCAACGTCTGGCCCAGACGCAGACTATTCACAACTTCGAAGGAAACTCAGTCAAACGCAATCACACTCAACGACACAACCCCAACTGTTCAGAAAATCACACGGCCTAGGCGGAAAATACGCACTCTTGACCCGTCCAAACTTACCCCAGACGAATACATCGACATTAGCCATAAGTATTATCCCGCTTTGCGCGCCCTCTTGCCGTCCTCCAATTCCCAACTTGCCGGCCCACGTCGTACCCCCCAGATCATCTGGGCTCCACATGCCTCGAGCAGTTTCCCTGCTGGCACCCACGGCTTCCTGTACTACCATGTCGCCCCCTACAGCTCCCCACTCGCAGGAGAGCTGCGCATCCGCATCACGTCTTCGCGCAACCCCGCAAGCTTCGCGACGGGCTCGGACCTGCTCGACGAACGAAGCATGCCCTGGCGGTATCCGCTGTACAAGATGATATGCCGGCCGGACTGGTCTGACTTCGTCACGCTTCTCCTCCAGGACGGGCTCGTCTCGCAGCGCACGCTGGACCTCGTCGCCACCGCCGTCGCGCCGTTGTTCCGCGCGAGTGCGAATACGCAGGTTCAAGGCGCGGCCTCGTCGGATGCACGGCACCCCAGCCTGCTCTCGTCGGTCCCGGTGCTGAGCGCGTTCGGGCAGGAGTTCCCCTTCCGCTTTGCCACGGACCACAATTTCTGCGGCATCTTCGCGAGTTCGAACACGATCTTCACGCACTACATGCGCCACATCACCTCGTTCCAAGTGCTAAGAGAGGGGAAGCGTGTCCAGTACTTTCCCTTCACAGGTATGAGCCCCACCCACAGGCCCTTTCTTGAGTGCCAGTGCGACCTGACGTGCGTCGTGCGCCTCTGCCAGGTTCTGCGGTCTGCTGCTTCGAGCGATCGATGCTCCCAGAGCACACTGGAAAACGCGTTGTCGTCATTCGCGTCAAGCGGTTCATCGACAGCGACCCTATACGACCGGTCCCGCCCCCAACAGGGGCCAACGGACGAGCGCACCTGGTCGAGCAGCTCCGGCCCCGCGAAGGCGAGCTTCTGAATGTAGCGACACACGACCGTGTGCGGCCGTGGGCGGCAGATGTGGATAAGGTGTGGGGCGAGAGCGCAGCGCACGGGGACATTACTCGGTGGAAGGTGCTGAGGGTCTTGTTCGACAACGAGGAGCTGTATGGATCGCCGCACACGTCGTAGACATTCTTTCCACACGGAGTAGCCCCCGTATGCCATGCTATTCGCAGCTGAGAAGAAAAACATGGTGCAATACAGGTGGGCCACAACGATAACCTCCTTTACTAAATTGAACTTCTAGTGCACCAGGCAGGGGGCAGCTACGCAAGGCTGTGGATGTATTGTCGCAAGCCATCAGTAAATCAGCCCACCGTGACGAGGCCTCAAACTCGCGGAACTCTCACCTCGCCGGGTCCACTATCTCCGATACATAGTATGATGTCAGGCACAGACATTCAACGGGAGCGCACGCACCGGAAGGGACGTCAGCCTTGTCGATGACCACCCATTCGACAATCCCTAAGCCCACCTGAGGCTCACCCTCGAATAATTCCAAAATTGGGCTGGCTTCCGACGGTGATGACCGTCATCAATGCTGTACGAATGAACAGAGAATGAACGTTTGAGCAAGGGTTTGTTTGTTGGAATCATGTCGCTCGCGGCCCCCTGGATTATCCAGCCAGGATAAGTCAGCTCTGAGCCACGGGGCCGTGTTGGTTTGCTTGGTGGGAGACGCAGATACGGGTGGTGGATGTGGATAAACCACGGTCGGTGTGGTCCTCTGTGCGTGGTCAGACTATGAAACAAATGAATTCACGAGCACGCGTAGCGCACGTAACTAATGAGAGTTTCCTCGTAGATCTCACAGTCAACAAGAGAACCCGCTGCACGCCGGGCCTGAGTCACCGAGAGCATCGGGATGGGACGGGAGACGAGAAGGTCCTCGAGGTACTCTGCGACCGCGAATGCCGGACTGGTGGGGTCCTTGCGCACTTCCGCGAGGAAGGCGCTCATGGTGACCTTCTTCCACTCACGGTCTGGCGCGAACGCGGCGAGAGCGTCCACGACGCGCTGCCAGGGCGTGAATTGCGTGGTGTCGAGCGTGTAGTAGCGGACAGGACCTGGCGCGGGGTGCAAGGCGGCATGCTCGATTTCGCGCAGCAAAATGTCGGCTGCGACGTCGACAGGGAGCCAGCGGACGTCCTGCCAGTGGAATGTGGAATAAGTACAAGTACACCGGTCAGCATCAGCCGCGACGGGAGGATGGGGCCACCATGCGGCGGCGACGTACCGTAGCATCGGTCGGGACCATGCCCAATTTGTGTGCGGAACGCAAGAGACGGGGGATGTACTCGCTCCTCTGCCACGCGCCCGTCGCCAGTGCGCCGGAGAGCTGGCCGCACCGGATGACGGCGGCGCAAAGGGTGGGGCGTTGCGCGACGGCATGTTGGATCACTTGCTCGGAGACGTACTTCGCGTACGAGTAGCCCTGGGGGATGCAGAACTCGGGCGAGTTGAGCGCAACCTTGGGAACTGGGCGCTCGGGGAAGGGCCAGCGCGCGGTCGTCCCGATGGAGGAAACGAAGGTGATGTAGGGGGGACGCGAGTACAATGAAGAGAGAGCGAGCTCGAGGACAGCGCGGACACCTGCGACGTGAGGCTCGAAATGTGAGAGAGGGAGATCGAAGTTGAGCAGCCAGGCGATGTGCACGATGTGCGTTAACTCCTGTGTTAGCTGGAGGAGAAGGAGCTGTGGTTAATACCAGGCAGAGAATGCCAGTTGGAAATGAGAAGCTGCGCACCTTGCTATACACTTCGTCCTCGACCCCAAGGTGGTCCTTTCCAGCCTCGAACTCCACGAACTCCACCCTACCCACCCTGACGGCTTCCTGTAGGAGGGGAAGATCGAGACCCTTATCCATAAATGCTGCTTCTTGCCGGCTTTCCATCAATTGAGAACCGTGGCTCCTGTTGAGCGCGTACACCTTCTTGATGTGTGGCTGCTCCAGCAGAAGGGCCATGAATGTCGCGCCCAATGAGCCAGTGGTCCCAGTGACGGCGTAAACATCACCATCGGTGTCCGAGGGCAAGGGGCACGCGCCTTCGTGTTCCGGAAGGTCCTTCGAATATTTGTCGACCATCTGCGAGATCTCCGCCTCCAAGTCGTCCTTAACTCTAGCCTTCTCCGCCACAGTCCCGGCCGCGGTGAACGCGACAAGGAAGCGCGACAGGGCGGCACGCGTCGGGTGCGCGTACACAACGTTCCGCGGGACTGTGGCCAAGATCCCGGTGCGGCGGAGAGCAGCGCTGAGCACCGCGCGCAGCCTCGTCGCCCCGAACGAGTCCATCCCGTTCCGGAATAAGTTGTCCTCGGGCCCCAGCCTGTGCTCGACGGCGTCCGCGACCAGCGCGTCGACCAACCCGCGTATTTCGGACTCGTCTAATGGGGCGGGCAGGCCGGCTCCGAGGGGAAGGCCCGTAGTACTAGTACTAGTACTAGTAGCTGTCACGTCCGTGCCACGCTCGAGCGCTGCGTACGCGCTGTCCACGTCCGAGGTGTAGAGCGCGAGTGTCGCTCTGTTTTTGACGGTGCCTTTGTCAGAGAACAGGAAGGGGCGGTCGGAGCGCGCGACGAGGACCATCCCGCGGAGAAGGCGCGAGTGGCAGGGGATGATCTTGTTAACGCGGTCCTCGATGTGCGGCCAGATGAGGTCGAGGTAGTGGTCGAGGTGCTCGTCGTCGTCCGACTTGAGTAGTCCTGGTGGTGGGTTCACAAGGGCGCCGTTGACGAACTTGCCCGTCCCGAAGATGATCGCCTGCTGGATGTATGGGGAGGTGCAGAGAAGTGTTTCTGCAGAGCATTACAGTAGGCTCAGTGCGTGCGGCGGAAAAAGGACATCCAGAAGGCTAGTAAGAAGTTACCTAGTTGAGTGTTGTCGGTATTCTCGCCATTGCTGAGAACAGTCTGGACACAGGCGTTCAACCAATGGTGGAGCACAAGATGAGCACTGCGCGGCACTTACCACATCGTCCAAGCGTCCCGCGGGTCTCCACAGGTGCGCCTTGTTCGGATCCGGGTGCTTCAGCCATCCGTCGACGGTCGCGAAGCCGATCGGGTCAAGCGTGTTGACCACAGGCGGGGTAGTATGGATAGGCTGTGAAACGGACACAATCCGTCGTCAATTATTCCTTGCGGAGATACCGTAGCCAGGCCGCTCCAACTCACGGAAATGATCAGATTATACCGCCCATGAACGTCGTCCTCCATCTGGTACCAGTCGGATTGGTAGTAGTCGACGAGGCGCATGTACATCCAGTCTGCCGGGTCTGCGTTTGCCTCGAGTGACGAACGTGCGAGCGGCCCCGCTTCCGTACTGTCCAGCGTCGATAAGTTAGCCTCAGCACCAAGAGATGCGCGCCAGGAAATACGCACGAGCCGCCCCAAGCGACAAGCTTGACGCCATGCTGCACAAGGTCCCCCCGGCGTCCTCGCGGAGCGGTGCGCCGCCCCAAAACACTGTATTCTGCGAGGCAAGAAGGCGCTGCGATGCGTGTTTCAGTCTTCCTCCAAGCAGCATCCGTGGAATGCGACTCACGAGCCAGTCTGGATCTCTAGAGTCGACAATGTCCTCGAGTATGCTGGGAGGCAGCGAAACGTCGACCTTGCGGTGCTTGAGGGCCCGAAGATGGCGGAGGACGGTGTGGGCTGAGACGGATCGCCAGGTGTCGAGGCAGACGAAGGATGCACCCGAGCCCAGGAAGAAGGGGACTGACTGCGTCAGGTAAAGTCAGCTTACAAGTCCTTGCTAGAAGAGACAGGGAGATCTACTGTGCAGATCCCGCCAGCCTACATGAGGAACACGGTGAAACCACATAAGGTCTTGCCAGCTTAATCCAGCAAAGTTGGTAGGGGGGAACACGTACATGAAACATGGGGAAGCATGTGTAGAGCAGGTCGTCCTCGCATCTCGCCCGGTCGCGATAGTTGGCCGCGCACAGTCCGAGCAGGAATTCGTGGGACCATGCAATGGCTTTCGGATGCCCTGCGCCAAAACAGGGTAATCGTTAACGGGAGGACACACTGACCGCGGTAGAGGAGCTCCCGTGGAACGCTGGAAAGTGATTTGGTCCAAGGGGCGAACAATGATCGTACGAACCTGTAGTACCGGAAGTGTGGAGATACAAAGCTCCCTCCTTCGCCTCCCTCTCGAGCACCGCCGCGGAGTGCGACCGCGACTCCGCGAGAAATGCGAGCGCGCGGTCCGCCCCATCCCGCGCCGTTTCAGAAGGGATGGGAGCGCGCGTGATGATGGTGGGCGCGACGCCGGTCGCCACAAGCTCGCGGAGGACCTCGCCGTGGAGGTGGCTAATCGTGGCGTCTACGAGGACTGCGGCACAGTGAGTGGTTTGCACAAGGTGGGAGATCGCGTTCGGAGAGTTGCGGGTTGAGATGAGGAGGACCTGTGAAGGCGAACATGAAAAGGGCGTGAGGGAAGACGAATTAGCGAAGAGAAACGAGAAGGAGGCGTACCTGCCATCGAAGAATGAGCATAGCGACGAGGTCGAGGAGGAAGTGGTAGTTGCTCTCTGCGAGGAGGCCGACCACGACATGTGCTTCGCCGACAGGACGAGATTACAGCCCCGTGGTTTGAAGCAGGTAATCGACCCTGGACCATACATCGGCGAGAAATCGACGCCAAGTAATGGGCGTGACGACGACCCGCTCTCCGGAATCCTGGAGATAGCAAACGACTTCACGGTCAGGGTAGGACGTGGCCATGCGAAGCAGGTATTCTGGAAGAGACTCCGACGGCACGAATGCCGGTGGCGAGAACTTAGTGGTGGACGACATGGCTGGGATGGATATTCCCTGAGGTGTCTGGGAAGGCGAATCACAATCTGAGGTTCTTAAAGGGTTTCCATGACGTCCCGTAGAGCCTAACTTAATCATCCTGACTTTGGGTTCCTCATCTAGCGATTTGAGGCGTCCTGCGGAGCGGTTCAAATCAGAGCGAAGGATGGAGTATCAGACAAGATGGGTTGAGATACCGAGCGCTGCTTCTTGAGGCGGCCGGAATAGATATTCAACGCCCGTGGTGGCCCTGTGCCACCACTGGTGTTTCATCTGCGCTTGAGATGCGAGCGCCGTACGGGACGGCCCCTCTCTCTCTCGCGCCAGCCGACCGGTGCAGAAATGTGCGATAGTATCAGACAGTAGCGCACGAACGCCCCACCTTTGTGGCAGGCACCAAATCGAAACAAAATGAGCTTTAAATCCTGTCCCCGTATGGCAATTTCTGCACTCACCGTTTGACCCCCACTAGTACAGCCCACGACCGGCCGATGTACCCCTTCTGAAGCCGACACCTTCCCTAGATTGGCAGCGGTCTAGTCGCTTAATGCAGCTTTCAAAGGTCGTCTGAGGGGCGTAGTTATTGGCACATAACTCCCGATTACTAGAAGCCGACCAAGTCTCGGAACGAGCCAAAAGGAATGTTGCGAGACCTGATCAGACAGAGGGACTACAGGCGTACAACAGACCATTCCTGGCACGTGAACGGCTTCTTGTTCCCCGGCCACGTATCGAAGTACGTCGGCCCTCCCGGCTCCTCCACCATCCTGCTCTCGAACCTGATCCTTCCCGGCCCCCCAAACGCGTCCTCGAACAGCCTCCCCAGGCTCTCGGGCGAGTGGCAGAACATAGTCCAATCCGGCGAGCCCGCGGGGTTGAACGGTCCCCGCTCCTCGAGCGCGCCCTGCACTCCAAAGAGGATAGAGCCGGGCTCGGGCGAGAGGAGGCCTGCGAGGGCCCGCGCGATGTGCGCCTGGCCGGCCTCGTCGAAGACGTGGAGGAACTTGCCGAGGTAGATAGCAGAGACGTGGCCGCGGAGGGGGTTGAGAGACGTCAGTCCCGTCAATGACGGTGCGGACTCTGCGGGGATGGCCTCCGAGTCCGTGGGCAACGGCTCGGCGATGGCGAGGAAGGCGGGATCGAGGACATCGCCTTGGAGGAATGGCACGGGGAACGTGTCCGGGGTGTCTCGGAAGAGGTTGTGGCCTTCCGTGTACAGACCTAGCAAAACGGTGGCGGAACGTTGTTACCATTGTTGTCGAGGAATGACGTGGCGGAAATGGGGACTTGGCTTAGGCACACGGTGATATGATCCGGCTGCTACTCACCGCCATGAAGGTCTGTCGCTAGACAAGACTCGATAGGATAACCGTCCACGATGGCCATCCTCAGGTCGCTTCCAACTACGGTTGAGATCAATGTCAGTTGCTTGCGGCTGAGAGTCGAGAGAGCATGACGCACACGCGCATCCTAGGTCTATGAAAATGGGGTTTGCTCGCTCCCGGCCAAGTTTCAGAAAATGCTTGTACGCTGGTGGGCGCGAAATGCGGATCCTGAGATTATGGTCCAAGTCAAGAACGTTAACCGGGGATGCTTTTATGCTACCTGGAGTGACAAAGCCTCCACGCACCGAGTGAAGCCGAATATACGAATGCAAGGATACGGGAAAATCTGTTGATAAGGAGACAGTGACGTGAGCACCTGTATATGATTTAGAACGAATCCAAACTGAGACCATTCCGCACTCGAAACGATACATAAACTTCGTAGAACGACTCGGAAGGCCAGCTCTGAGTTAAAAGGTTGGGAGCAGAGGGGATTCACCTTGTATGCCTTTGCCTGGACCTCCAATATGTGGTGGTCGAGCTCGGTATCGTCCTCGAGCCTGGTTGTCACCTTGAAGAAGGCACGCTCATCCTTGTCGAGCTTGAGATACTTCGAGGTATTGAGGGGGTTGCATAGCCAAGATTCAGGAGGAACGTAGGACATGTCTCCGATATTTGGAGTTGCGATGGAGATTCTGGGGCTAACCTGCTTGTATTTATTGGTACATAAGCCCGAGACTCCCGGCATGAGCGTCACCTTCGGTGATGGCATGGGTAGGGATGGATGTGGGCGATGGCCAGACCCATGTCGTACCATACAAGCGGTGATCCTTGATAACGAGAATAATGGTCAGGAGGTGTGGGGGATGGCTGGAGGTTGGAAAGTATAAGCTGTTCATATCGACTGTCAGCATACTGAACACGACTTTCCAAGATGCCATTACTTTTGCTGACTACCTGGTCCATCTGCGTTGAGTACATAGAGCTCAACGTGATTTCATAGTGCCTCCAGCAAAGTGTTTGGCAAAGTGACTCTTCAGATACCCAAAACCAGGTCCACGGGTATGGGGTCCTCCCCCCCCCGGGCAATCCGTACCCGAGAACGTACCAAAGGCGTGTATGCCCGGTCGATTTACTTGCATGGGTATGGGCGAGACGCTGTTGCGCCCGTTAACACCGCGGATGGAGGGGGTGAGGTGGAGGGCGCCAATGTAAGGATGGGCTTCAGATACAACTTGAAACGCGAGAAGAATTCGCGCTCACCGGGCAACGGGTAGGAGGAGGGTCTACCGTCGCACCTGCTGGGTCGCTCCTATGAGACTGAGGTCTCCGATGATGATGCTACCATGGATCTACATTCGCCTCTGTGATGGGTGTGGGACTGATCAGGGCACAAGACATTCAATTCAATTCGATAGTTTCGCCGCCCGCTCGAAGAAGGTGGGCGGTCGTGGGAGGTGTTCGGACTTGGAGACCACATTGGAGTTCATGAGGCTGCACCTAGTAATCCGAGAAGATCGAGAAGTGGTGGGTGTACCATCAGCATCTATTTTCTGAGCGATTTTGGGCGCAGTCGGGCGATAGAATGGCAAGTCTCTGAGCAGATGAGAGCCGTCGTCGAGGTCCAGGTCAGCAAAGCAGGCGCTTCCGGTGTGGTGGCAGCCTCGGCTAACCTCGGCTATGAAATGGGCGCCGGAATTGCATCTCTCCCTCAAACCTCCACTTCCACCGGCCCATCTCCTCATGGCCGTCGGAAAACCAACCGCTTTCCACATGATGGAAACGCTTCAGAATATGTCTAGATTGCAGAAATGAGGGACGGCGAGCCCACACAACCCGTTCCGAACCGCATAAGTTCTCACTACCCTCAGTGCCAGCAGTTCCAAGGACTTCGTGATCGCTGTTCGCAATGCGTCCCGCTCTGCTGTCTCTCTTCCTGATTGTTGTCTCCTCGCGCTCTCTCGGTGCCCTTCTACAGAGTGCAGACGATGCAGCAGCCCACCTCGCTAGTACGCAATACGACTACATCGTCGTCGGGGCTGGTGCAGCCGGCGGCGTCTTAGCCAACCGTCTGACGGAGGATGGGACGACCAAGGTCCTGTTGATTGAAGCTGGGTCTAGGTAAGTTTCTCAGATATGGGTGGCGATATGGCCCCATTGAGAGAGCTAATGCATCCATTCCCGACCAGTGACTACAACAATACGAACATCCAGATCCCGTGGCTGGCACCGGTCCTGACGCACTCGCAGTTCGTGAGTATAGAATAGTGCGGCCGTCGAATTCGCTCACCGTATTTTGACGATTAGGATTGGAATTACACGACTGTGCCACAAGAGGGCATGAGCAATAGGTCGATTGCCTACGCTCGTGGCAAGGTTTTGGGTGGCTCAACATCCATCAGTGAGTGTTTTCAAGTTACAGTGCGGTTTGATATGAACCTCGGAGGGATTCGCAGATTACATGATATATACCCGAGCATCTAAGGATGATTGGGACCGACTCGCATCCACAACTGGCGATGATGGGTGGAGCTGGAGTAGCATCCTACCATATGCCAAAAAGGTCCGTCTCGCCCGTTGCTACAAGGGGTAGTCAGTTATAGGGATTCATCGAGGGATTTGGTGGGGGATTCTGAGGCGATTCGTCGTTGGTGAACCCACCCTCGAATCGCCTCCGAATGGTCGTAACTGACTACCTAATAGATTTAAATTATGACAGGAAAATCAAACTGACTACTCATTATCACACTAGCTAGAGGATTTCCAAAACTCGCCCAACGTTCAAAATGCAACCTCGAAGTTCGTCGCCGGCGATCACGGCACTGACGGCCCTGTCGGCGCTGGCCTCCCCCAGGTTTCTCTCGCTATTGACCAACTTGGTCTCGACGCGCAGCAGGAGCTGTCGTCCGAGTTCAAATACAACCAGGATGTCAACTCCGGAGATATGATCGGGTTCAGTACGTCTTTGAATTCGTTGATATTGACTTCTCACAGGCTCATACCATCTCGCAGGCTGGACTCCTTTCGCTGTAAGGCTTCGCTATTTCCTACCATCAAGGGTCTAAACAGAGCTGGGCTGACGATTCTCACCGTCCTCGACGTTTCACTCTGTTGGGTTGTCGGGAACACAGATTCAGGATGGGGCACGCTCCAACTCAGCCAGGGATTACATTCAGCCGGCGTTTCCCCGGAGCAACCTCGACGTTCTCGTCAATACTCAAGTCGTCAAGGTTCTCCAGACCGGCGTGGACGGCGGCTCGCCGATTGTCACCGGCGTCCAGATCACCAGTGGACCAAACGAAAAGCGGTACAACTTGACTGCTACCAAGGAGGTAATCCTCTCCGCTGGTGCTATTGGCACCCCTCATATCCGTACATCTCCTTTCACCACTACACCCGATTTGTCTGCTAATCCGCTCTACCATACATCCAGTACTTCTTTCAGGTATCGGCCCTGCAGATCAGCTAAAGGCACTAGGCATCGAGAGCATGGTCGACCTACCCGACGTCGGTCAGAACATGCAGGACCACCCCTTGCTGACGACCAACTTCCAAGTCAGCTCGAACGACACGCTCGACAACCTCACCCTGAACACCACGCTGCAGGCCGAGCAGCTCGCTCTCTGGACCAACAACCGCACGGGCGACTTCACGCTCGGCGCATGCAACCAGTGGGCGTGGCAGCGGCTCGCGGACGACGACCCGATCTTTAAGAATTCGAACGTGACAGACCCTAGCGCCGGCCCGACCTCGCCGCACTTCCAGCTGATCTTCTCGGACCTGTACATTGCGTTCGGCGGCGGCGCGTTCCCCAACGGCCACTTCCTCACGCTCATCAGCAACCTCTATACACCCATGGCGCGTGAGTCCCAGTGTCTTCCCGCCTCGGTTTCTCTAGGGCTGACTTCACCCCCCGGTGCAGGCGGCTCGTTGACGCTGAACACCACCGACCCCTTCGCGTACCCGCTCATCAACCCGGGCCTGCTCAACGACGCGGCGGGGTTCGACATCTACGCGATGCGCCAGGCGCTGAAGGCCGGCCGCGGCTTCCTCGCCGCGGATGCGTGGAAGGGCTGGATCGTGGCCGAGTACGGCGCCTCCGCGAACGCGACGAGCGACGCGGACATCGACGCGTACATTCGCAAGAACGCGCTCGTCGTGAACCACGTCTCGGGCACGGTCGCGATGGGCAAGCGTGGCGATGCGGGCAGGGGTGCTGGTGCGCTGAATCCCGATTTCAGCGTGAAGGGTGTCAAGGGGCTGCGCGTCGTCGATGCGTCTGCCTTTGTGAGTCTCCCCATCTGTCTCTACATGTTCTTCGTGCCTGACGGACTGATTTGACTGCTACCTTGCAAAACGCTATTGCACTCTACCATAGCCTTACATTCCGGCATCACACACGATGGTTCCCACCTATATCCTTGCTGAGCGTGCCTCGGACTTGATCAAGTAAGCTCTCGCTTCCTCTGTGTCGAGGTCACTTGCATATGATAAAATGCTTCCCATTTGCAGGAACTCGACCTCGAGTTCTTCCTCGGGTTCTGGAAACGGCGCCTTTACCCAGTTGGCTGCGCCCACCTTGGTGCTCGTTTCGCTCGCCCTTGCCTCACTCATTTCCTTGAGCCTCTAGAGCGACTCGATGCTAGAAGTAGACCTGTTCCGCCTAATGTTCACGTACTAGACAGCGGCTCTTATGCAGACACTTCATGATTGTTCGGACGCTTGCGCTCATGCATACTACCGTCGGGAGGGATATAGAAACAAGTCTTTTGTCCCTGCAATTTTCGACTCCCTGCACGCAGCAGAAGAAAGGTGCATCAGGATATCTTGATATGTCTAAGACAGCTCAACCGGTACACTTCGCTGTAATGTACAATCCGTTACCTAAACAGCACCGTAGAACTGTTTCTACTCATGGGACATCTTACCCCTCAAACGTACCCTTAATGATATCCGCAGCCTGCTCAGCAACAGCGTACACGATGCTCTGCGTGTGCGCCGACGGGATGAGCGGCACAACGCTCAGGTCGACGACGCGCAGCCCCTTCGTCCCGTACACCCTGAGCTCCGGGTCGACGACTCCGCCCTTGTCCCGCGGCAGCATCGAGCACGTCGACGACGTGTGGTGCACGGTCGTCAGGTATTTCTTGAGCCAGAGCGAGATGTCCGCGTCGGAGCGGACGTCAGGCCCGGGGTTGACCTCGCGGCCGAGGAGGGACGCGAAGGGCTCCGTCTGCGCGAGCTTGCGGACGAACTTGACTTGTTCGATGTAGGTGAGGCGGTCTGTAGGCGATTTGCGTCAGGTCGTTATGACATAATGATCAGGAAGTGTTGTTGGTGCGTACCGATGTCCTCCTCGAAGTAATGCGGGTCGATTTCCGGGGGGGCGAGCGGGTCCCGCGAGGCCGCATGGATCGTGCCGCGCGAGAAGGGCCGGTTGAGCGTGGTGCACACCGAGACGTGCTTTGCGCCAGGTGAAGGAGGGTCTACAGGAGCACACAAAGGTTAGCGGGGGATTGATGGAGACTGGAGCTCGGAAGATGACGCACTAGGGAAGCTGTAAAAGCCGGGGATAGTGACGAACTCCGCGTTGGCCGCGCCTTCCTTGAACCGAGCCACCTGTTCTGCGCGCTGCTCTGCAAGACCAGGGGCGTCGCCACCAGTGGGCACCGTGCTCTCGATCTCGCCGGCGTTGTCGGAAATGGACTTCAGCGGGGCCATGGAGATACCCACAATGCCGAGGGTGAAGAGGCCCTTGCCTTCCGCGCTGCATGAGGGTAAGTGACCGAGCATCAAGGGGTACTAGCAGTGCGATAGACTCACTAGAGCTTCAGATGCTCCTCTGCGACGGCGGGGTCGAGGAGAGGGTCGATAGTGTTGTACTTCTCGGGATCCTTCAGTTCGTACGCCACCCCTGCGAACAGGTGGTCCTGCGCATTCGTGCCAACTGAGGGCAGGTCGACCTTCGTCTCGATACCAAGGGCGTTCAGGATCTTCGTATCACCGATACCGGAAAGCTCGAGAACCTGGGGAGACTTGATGGCTCTATCACGCGTATGAGGGAATCGTGAGCGCACCCCGGCGGTATACAACGGAACAAGACCTACCCCGCAGAAAGAACGACTTCTCCATTCACAGCGGTGGAAACAGTGTGCTTCTCCCCGCCAAACAGGAACTCGACACCGCTGGTGGTGAAGCCTTCTCCCGGTACAGACAGAATCCGTGCTACGGGCGCGTTCACAAGCACCTTCAAGTTCGGACGCGTTCCAGCTTGCTCTAAGTACGCCTATAGGACATGAACGGGGGTCAACACTCTTAGTGTGATCTCATGGAATTTGCAACTTACCACAGACGTCACACGTTTGTTCGTACGAGGATCTACGGTCGAAAGGTCCATGCTGGAGCCAACTCGATCCCCTCCTTGCTACGTGAATAAACACCACCATGTGAGTCACAACGCGAAGATATCATTGCGCCGAAGATGCGCGAAAAATCGGGTTGGTGCAGCGAGAATGACGCACCGGCTCGAAAATACGGGGGATGCCAAGTGCCTCGAGGGTGTCTTGGAGCACCACATCCCATCCGGGTCGCATGTTCGGCCATCCGAGGACGACCGGGCCTGCAGAAGGGCAGGGTCAACATTTGGTCTCTCGATGCGCGCAGTGTTGGAAGGGCGAGGCTCACCATCAGCGCCATGCAGCTTCTCATCGTACGTCAACCGTTCAGCGGTCGATGCTTCCTCGGACGCAGGGATGAGTCTGAGGGCCGGGTTCAGTCATGCACCGTGATGGGGATCCCAGGCCCACATAACCCGCTGGCGAAGGGCACTTACTTCTCGCATTTGATGGAATACTTCAGGAAGTTCTTCCAGTTCCAGCCCGGGTTGCCTAGCCGCTCCCATGCTAGAGAACACAAGAGGGTCATCAACGAACACCGAATACTTGCACCCTAACGGGGAGGGGTGTGTATGCCTACCGTTGACGTCTTCTTCTCCTGGACGGTTCCACAGGTAGAAATTGGTTGCAGACGACCCGCCAAGACCCTTCCCCCTGTACACACGACGTTAGTCTCGTGCCCGAGTCTCGGACATGGGAATTCCCATGGACACACAACAGAATCAGATAGAGCGAGATTTTGGTCACGTACCTAGGCCAGAAGAAAGACGTGTTTTCCGCATGCTTCTGCGGCACCTACGAACCCCCACAATGAGAATAATGTTGCCTCAGATTACTGATATCGGCAATGCCGACAACATGATAACGATCGGGGCTACTTACCGTCATAAATGCCTAGTCGTACTCCTCGTTCTTGAAAAACTTGCCGTAGCTTGCGGGAAGATCTGGAATGAACAGTTGCGTCAATACCCATCGCGAACGAGTTCCGCTGCTCTCATCCTGCTAGCCCTTGCACGCCCATGTGACAGCGAGAACAGAGGTCAAAGCGGAGGGGATGATTGGGACCTGGGCTTACCGATCATAGGATCCCCAAGGTGGGCGCCGCCCGCCTCCAGGACAAGCACCGACTTGGCCGGATCTTCGGAAAGTCGGGCAGCGAGGACTAGCCCGGCGGTGCCGCCGCCGATGATGATATAGTCGAACGCCTTGCCCGAGACTTGGTCCAGAGTTGTTAGGAAGCTGCCGCTCATGATGGTGGTGGCAAATTGGAGTGATGGTGTTGGTGCTAGCGGTGGGGTGGTGTGTATCAGGCTGTCGTCGTCGAGCGGACCCGCCGGGCTTAAATCATGCTTCAGCGCCTTCGGAAGACTTGAGGGACAGGTGAGCGTACCGGGGGGTGTCCCCAGATGGAAGTTGACATCCATGATCTGAGATTTGCAAGTTATCAGACCATCGAGAAGTATCATCCCTCCCTCTTGCGCCCCGATGAGGTGGGGATTAGTGTCCGGGCATGTCGGGGAGAGCCTACAGTGGTTTTCGACTAGGAGATTTTAAGAGCTCCCGTAAAAGGCATTCGAGGGACACAGCTGCGTACAGCTCAGGGTAAGAATGGATTGAGAAAGTTCTGTCCCCATGGGTAATCCACATCACCCTAATTAGCTCATGAGACTCATTCGCGTCACTGTTCAAAGGAAGCACTTACCAACTCCGTGGAGAATTTTAGGGTTGTGTAGGAAGCTTGTAAGTTTTGAAGAAAGATAAAGACAAATGATGTTGTTCAAGAAAACGATCGTCATGCGACAGCTTGAGGTCCGGATTCGTTGGAGGGCTCTCTCACACTGCTCTGAGCACTGAGATACTAGGTGACGGATTGCAAATGACCCTGGGCATCGATCACGTTAGTCACATTACCAGGGATAGAAGCTTACGCTGAGAGACTGCCGGCTTCGTACAGCATGCCTTCGAAGATTACATGGCTCGAACGTCCGAGTTGTTGGTGGATTGCAAGTACTGGTGACAACAGTGCAAGCGCGCCGAGCGCCGATACATCTGTGCCACGTGCGCCGCCCGCTGCGCCGGCAAATGTTAGGAAGTTGAGAACTTGAACAAGTTCGTGGCTGTTCGTGGGCGGTGGTCCTCCTCAACTTCTCTCGTATCACTCCGAGCTTGCAAGCCTATCTCCAAGCTGAGCTCATGTCCTTTTCCATGAATAAAAGTTGACGGTAAGCCGCCTGGAGTCCGAGTGAGTAGTTCACTCAGATCTGGAGGTGCAATCAGAGGCTCTCAGGCTCGTAAGTCATTTGAACCTCTGGCTAATGGACGCCGCGGAACTCTAGCTTGCCATATTGTACTTATTCCAATACAAGAGCGCGCTGCTGCCGCTATGTCGTCTTCATCGCAAGAGGAAGACGGGGGTCGTGCGTGATCGTCTCCTACTTCAGGAGGGTCCGCCTGATCGCTCAAAATATTTACCCCTGCGCGCGCAAGCCTTCTCAACTTCTCAACTGAGTAACAGATTGCCGACCGATTACACTGCTCATGCTACTACAAGAACCATGTCTTCTACGGCTGCCGGCTTTTGGGTGACGGCGTCTCCTTACAACTTCAAGTTCCACTCGGAATATTGACTTTCTATCCCTCCTTGTCTTGAGGTACGCCCCAGTACATATTGTCTATACGTACTAGTGTTTACGTCGTAGTCTCGGCTCCGTTCTTCCCAGAGATCAAACTTCCGACTGTTCAGTCCTCCTCTACCTCCAGCCTCCGTCCTCGAGATGTCTGCGACTGTGGCACTCAATGAGCCCCCGGTTCCTCATGCCACTTTGCTCCTGTACGTCCAGTCGCTTTATACCTCGTATGATATTTATACTAATTCACTTCAGTGTTGGCCCTGCCGTGAGTTCCTCTTATCCCGACGGACTGCCAGTTCTGGCTCAAAGTTATCTGAGGATAGTTCATGGGTGCCCTCACTAGCTGGATGATCTTCGGCATATCAATAGTACAACTTTGTACGCCTCTCCGCCACTTCGTTTACCCTGTCATCTTTAAACTAACTGTTTTGTCTGGATATTTACCACATCTCGTATCCGAACGACCTGCGATGGATGCAAGTACTCGGTGCGTTCCTTCAGTAGTCAAAATAACACTAATGGGATTGACTGTGGGATTAGTGTATTGGGTCTTCATTCTGGACATCTTCCTCACCGTTGTGGCGGCGGCGATGGGCTGGCACATACTTTTCTCGGGATGGGGACGGACGACAAACCTCGTTCAGCCTGGTTGGACGTTTTCTGCTATCGGGGCTGGTGACGGTATCAGTACGTATCTCACCTCCTTCCCATGAATCCAGCACTAAATAGTCTACAAAGTCGCCACTACTGTGCAGATCTTCTACGCATGGCGCATCTGGGTACTCAAGAGATGGCTCATCGTCCCCGGGCTCATCGTTTTGGTGAGCTTCGATTACTCGTGTTTGGAGCATCGGACTCCTGACGATGTTTCTCCTCGCAGATTGCCCTCGCTCAGCTCGGATCGACTCTCTCCATCGCTGCCGGCGTACGTGCAGCTCCCACTTCTTCGACCATTCGGTACTCATGAGGTCCGGCGGGTGGACACGTTGGATCGCTAACTTGCAAGACATTGCGGGGCTCCTACCATTCTTTCCCCGGACAACTATCTGGCTCGGTGGAGGTGCTCTTGCGGATATGGTGAGCACGTGTGCCTCTTCCTCTCCGCGACCAGCCAGTCTAACTGCGGCATCAGCTCATCGCTGTCACCATGGTCTACTTGGTACCGAGTTCACGTCAATCGCACGGCACGGAACGCTGACCGCAATGCTTCTCGGCATGGACGCGCCGGATATAGTTGACGATGGCGAAGAAAAACACGCGCACACTCAACGGAGGCGAGCGTGCGATCAACCGTCTCATCCGCCTTTCGGTCGAGACGGGGTGTCTCACCGCGGCCTCCGCGATCATCGAGCTTGGATTCTTTCTTGGTCCCACCACGAAGAACACCAACCTACACCTGTTCTTGTACGTCCTCCACCCGTATCATGTTCCAGCAACACAGCTGTACTCACTACCACTGTTCCCCATCGCCGAAAGCGCTCTCATCTTTGGCAAGAGTACGTACCTCTAGCGTGGCATATAGTTGCGGATACTGAAGTCATAGCTGAACTCTTCAAGTATACTCCAACATGATGATGACCTCGCTCAACTCTCGCACCGGGACCCAGCAGATGGCGACGTCGCGCTCTACAACGGATGTAACGAGCCGCTCGATCGCATTCACTCCTTACTTCCGCACAGGGACAGCCTCAATTCGCGCTGACCAGACTTCCCCCGTCATTCACATCACGTCGCGCACGGAGGTTTTCGCGAACGGCGTTGGCTCTACTAACTGTGAAGATAAAGAAGTGCGTATGCAGGATGCAATCGTTTTCCGGCGGAAGCTGACTTGCTTTGCTTTGCTAGACTATACAGGACGACATCGAGATGATGGTCCGCAAGCCGAGTGTCCGACTAGAAACCTTCTCTTCTGTTTAACCTGTACGTGTAATTGATGGTTACACCAGTTGTTGTAGATGTACTTGTTCTTCGCCACAGCTGATCACGACATCAAGGCTTCGCGAATGGGGCGTTCTGGGAAATGCTCCGCCCACATCAGCATCAATTCCAAGCAGAGACGGAACATTATCATTAATGTCATTACGGTGAGAAGGGTGCGCAAAAACAGTATGTAAAGGTAATAATTTACGAGTAAAGTTCGAGCCGGACAACGCACGCCCAGCCGACGAATGTCACGACCACTCAGTGCAAGCTACGAAAAAAAACGTCAGCATCGATTCGACACCCGCCCCCGCTTCAACGACGAACGAACTTACTTCTTGCCTGAGACCTTGGTCTTCGTGATTGAAGCCACCTTCTCTAGCGCCGCCCCCGGGCAGCTGAGCCCCGCACGCTTGTTGAGGAGGCCCTCGAGCGAGCGGCTGGGGCGCGCACTGCGCTTCGAGCTCCCGAAGCACTTCTTGAACAGCTGGAACGTCTTCTTGAACAAGTCGACGCTGGTGCTCTTGTCGAAGACGGTGAGGAAGTCCGCGTCCGCACGCGCGGAGACGTCGAGGCCCGACGAGATGCCGACGCAGCCGCCGAAGCTCTTCGTCGACTTCGCCGCGGTCTTGCCCTTGACCGTCTTCGCCGCCTTCGCCGCCGCGGCGAGCGTGAGGTCGACGGCCGCATCGCCGTCGACGTCAAGTTCGATTGTCGCCTTCGCCTTGCCTGCGAGCGCGTTGATGCCGAACGAAAGCGAGGGGATCAGGTGCGCCGCGATCTGTCCGTGCGCGGTCACGCCGGGGGAGACGGAGAGCTGGACGTTCGAGTCGCCGGGGACGAACGAGCCCTTCGACTTGCCCCCAGAGGGGGGAAAGAAGACCTCGACGTCCTTTATCTTGTAGTCGATGTCGACGTCGGTCTTGACGTCTGCCTCGAGCGTTGCGGTCCCCTCGACGTTGACGTTGAAGGTAGGGCCGATGCTGAAGAGTCCGGGGAAGTCGAGTCCGGGAATGCCCGTCGTGAAGACCGGGATCTTGCCCGTGCCGAGGGAGCCCATGAGGTTCGTGTCGAGGTGGAGCGTGCCATGGAGGTCCATGTCGAATCCGACGAAGAGGCCGAAATCTTTCAGCTTGGGCGGGATGAGGGTGCCAGACGCGGCGACGGCATAGTGTGCCGTACCGGAGATCTTGGAGTCGAGCTCAACCTTGGCCTCCCCGCCAAAGGCGGGCGTCTTGCCCTTCTGCGGGCACGAGAGCGACTTGTGGAACAGAGGGACGTTCTTGTTGAAGTTGAGTGGCGCGGTGCCCTTCAAGTTCTTGTGGACCGAGGAGAGGTTTTGGAGGCTCTTCTTCACCCACGACGTCAAACCGCGCTTGTGATGTGCGGGGGTTTGGGTGAAGTTCCCGGCAGCGCCGGCGAGCGAGGAACCCTGGATGTGCAGCGTCACCTCGCCCCTACATTCTTCGATCAGTCTCTTCAACAATGCGGAACGGTCTGGAAACCACTTACTTTGTCTTATGATCGCCATTGTGGTAAGAGGTCGACAGGGTACTTCCCATAACCTTGTGTTTCGAAGCATCGCGACGAAACAAGAGTGATCGCCTGTGGGATGGGATGCTCTGGTCCTCGTGGACCCAGTGGCGGGTTACAAGCGCGAATGGTACGGAAGAACACTACGCCGACGAGTTAACTAATCAACTACGCGCTTGACTTGACATACAAGAACGGGCAGAACGTACGTTCTTGGGGAGACGGACGATGGTACCAGCGGCACCGTCGTTGTTGACATGATCGCATCCCTTGGATGGGTCGTGGCAGACTAAACGGATGTCCTGATCGGCCTTCTTGGGGTCACAGTCGAGGATGGTCCATCCGGCGGCGGTTGTCAAGTCCGAAATACCGGACTGGGTACCCGACTGTATCATGGGAACGCCGTGTCATGTTCCAGGAGATGAGCCATTGCACAATGGAAGCGCTGAAGGCGAAGGAAAGTCACGCACCAGTTGGACGGTTCCCGCACCTTTGCCAGATGTAATATCCCAGCTGCAAGAACCGAAGCAAGGCTTGTTCCAGTCGTTGGCCGCCTGGGCCGCAAGAGGAAGGAGCGCGGCGATGAGGAGAGCGCTGAAGACCATGATGTCGTCAAAAATCGTAAAATAATAAAAGGGAGAGAGGCCCAGAAGCCTGAAAGAAAAGGGAGGGGAAGAGAAGAACGAAGTGAGGAATCACCAGGACTCGTGAAGATCCCAACACCCTCGGCGGGTAGTTATATGGTGGCCTGCATGACGAACCTCCCCGCCGAGCCGTTTGGATCACCAAGCGGAATACCTGGACGCCCTGCACAGCACCGCAGAATGTGCCTGGTTGAAGAGATTGAGCAGCCTGGTGCATGCTTGATCTGAATGAAGCGGTACCGCGCGCATCAATGTAGAGGAGGGCAAGGGCCCGGGGTGCCAAGCTCTACGTCCAACAAGTCTCCAAAACTTCGTCGATAGCTTGAAGTGTTGTCGTCAGCATTCCATGAAGTGCGTGAAGCACATTAACGCGAATACCACCTCAGCCGCCGTCGATTCCAGGCGCAAAGGCGGCATGCGCATCGGGAGTGCCATTGTCGCCACCGTGGCCAGCAATGTGAAGTTGGCGGTGCAGAGTAAAGGGGTGTGCGGTCCGAGCCCGTTGGTCGTCAACGCCCATGATACCCGCTGGCTTCCGCAGTCGGATACCATCTTAGACAGTATGCCAAGATAGCGCGCGGACGGACGCGGACTGGGCTCGGTATATGAGCCTTTTGCCTAGTTTTGCCTTTGCCCTCTCACCACCCTTCAAAGGTCCATCCGCTCTGTGGAAGGAACAGAACCAAGTTGTAACAGGTTAGAATCCTCTCATGAGGCGCAGTCTATCCAACACCCTCCTTATGCCTCGTTTTGTCCTGCAGTCTCTGTCATTCTTGATACATGTTTGATCCATAATCCCACACTTATTTCGCCACCTTGCGAGCGCGAAGGGATCCGCCGGCACTGCCACCACCTTGTACCTGCAGTATCATCGAGCGAGGCACAAGTACTGAGCACTGCATACATTCCACACCGCGGTGGTGGCGGCAAACAAATCCAGGTGATCGGCAAAGGCGCCCTAAATGGCTTGGCACACGGCAGTGAAGTGAAGACGAGAGCTCCAACACTAGCAAGCGACCAAGGCTGTATACTGCAAGACCGAATTTGATTCGAAGAGGTTCCAGAGAAGTCTAGCCCTCGTTTGACGGAGGAGTATGCATTCCTAGATGCGGTCCGCCATCGTCAAAACCCTCGGTTACGGCGAGAAGTTGGACAGGATGTAGACGCGACACTGGTGCAATATACTCACATTCCAAATGAAGAAACCTCGAACAGTTGTCAAGGACTTGCAAGCGTATCACTTCAGCCGCTAGATTTAGGCCTTGTTGGGATGCAAGCACAATCGGTATGCAAGACGCCACAACGCCGCACAACATGCGCAACCATGTCCCCCAAACTAGGATTGTATCAGGCTACTGTATCGCCACTAAGCATGACCTTCGTGATCCAACCACTGGCAGTCCACACATCGGACCGCAGGTTGTTACGTGTACCCGCAGCTTTGAGTCAACAGGCGAACCAGATCTCTGTGCAAACTCCACATGTAGAACTATCTCCCGTGATGAAATGTGTTGCGTCTCGTACCTATCCATATGTTCCAGAGGAGATGGCCAATCGTCCTTGCAACTGACGTGAACTTACATACTTACAAGAACTCACGCATCCATCGTCCATACAGCGCAAGAAACGCATCGGGGTTTGCATTTGCACCGCATGCATTCCTGATAAAGGAACTAGGATGCCAGGCACCGCAAGCTTATCTCCGTGATGTGTCCCCATGAAATTGATTTCGATACTACTTACAATCGCACAGCATGCTTCCATGTCTAGCTTCAGCCTTCTAAGTTACTTGCTGCGTTACTTCCGAACACTTCATCCGGTATAATCGTACCTCTCTCTAACCCTTCGATAGACTGCCCTTTAGTGCAGCTTCCAGAAATCATCAGACGCCCAGCTGTGGCAGATATTGGCCACTGACTTTGGTATATCACTGGTACCGATACTCGCTGCCGCTGCCCGGAAGGACGCCCTCCTCGATGGCCTTGATCTCTGTCAACAGGCCAGATAAACAAGCACATGAGTTAGCACACTATAACCTCCTCCACGGCAGGGTTGGCCATATATAACACAGATGCCAACGTAGTGGCTGCAGATGAGACGACTTGACCAACGCCCCACCACGGGTTAGGGTGAAATCGTTCCGCCCAGCCACTTGTACGCCACCCCGAGCAAGCCGAAGCCAGAGCCAGCCATCCAGAACGACCTCAGGTTCGGGGTACGGGCACAAGCAGATGCCAGTCCTACCAAGATGAAGAGACGAACAGCAGCTGGGAGACACTCACGCAGTGCGAGATGCTTGGAGTGGAACCGGCACCACATCAGGTTGCCCATCATGAACCAGAAGTTGGGCACGCCCGTGTCGCGCCACACGTTGCGGAGCTCGCCCTCCTCGTCGAGCCCCCACATCGGCTTGACGCGCGCCGCGACGTCGTCCCCGAGGATCTTCTTCACCGTCACCATCGGTGAGTCGAAGCTATTGCATGGAGAAGAAGTGTCAGCACGAGTCTGATGTAGACCGTAGGGAGGACGGGGGAAGGGCGAGAGCACGGTATGGAATGGAAGGTAGATCGTGAAGTCGTGGACGAAGATTTGAGGGGACACAGGTAGGAAAGGGCGCACGCGAGAGAGAGAGAGACAAAGAAACGTTAAAAACGCACCCAGTCGCGAACATGATGACGTCCGCGTCGACCGTACTCCCGTCCTCGAACTCGAACCCGCTCTTCGTGAAGCGCTTGATGGCCGTGCCGCTCTTCAGCTTGATCTTCCCGTCGATCAGCAGCTGCGACGCGCCGACATCTGTCCTCCACCCCAAGCACGTAAGCCCCGACGTCCCGCGAACATAAACATAAACGGAGAGGATGGATCATGGCGGGGACACGCACCGAGGTAGTAGCCCCCTCCACGCCTCTTGGCCATCGCAAGGAAGCCGCAGCCGTCAGGCCCGAGGTGCGTGCGGAAGCCGATCTTGTTCAGGTTTTGAAGGAGCTCCCTGCGTCATGATAAAATCATATTTCACGGTAAGCGCCTCCGACCCCCGCTTCCCGCTTCCCGCGAGACGTACTTGTCCACCTCAGCGATTCTGGCAGTGTGCCGCTTCGAGATCTCCTCGGTGATCCAGGTGGGCATCGACGCGTCGATCCGGTCCGCGACGTCCGTGGGCACGCCGCCTTCCCACCAGAGGTCTGCGCGCACGCACATGACGCGTCAGGCGGGCCAGTACAGATGTAGCAGGATGGGGGGAAGAGGGACGTACGGCCGAGCATGCCGGGCATGCCGTTCTTTGTAGTCATGATGTACGTCGAGTCGCGCTGATAGATCGTGACGTCTGTGTCCAGGACGGGAATCGGGGTCAGGAGAAGCACGGTGGAGAAGCGCCGCGGAGCGCGGTGAGAGGGGGGCAAAGGGGAGGAGGAGGGAGGAGATTCACGCACCGACACCGTGTTCGACGTAGTCCGCCGCGATATCGTGTGCTTCGCGATAAAGTCAGCGCCTCGTACGCCCCCGTTTACAAAGCAAGCAATACACTCAACTCACCAGACGTAGCAGACCCCACGATGAAGACCTTCTTCCCTTCGTGGTCCTTCGCCGAGTTGTGCGCGGTCGAGTGCAGGACCTGCCCCTCGAACTCCTCGCGCCCCGCGATCTCGGGCACGAACGGGTTGTTTCCGCCCAGGCCGATCGCAAACACGATGTGGCGGACATGCAGGACGCGCGTGGACCCGTCCCCGCGCTCCACGGTGACGTTCCACTCGTTGTTCCCGTCCTGCGCCGCGTTCTGCACCGCCGAGGAGGTCCACACGTTCAGCTCGAGCGCCTCCGCGTACGACTCGAGCCAGTTCGCGAGCTTGTGCGCGGGGGTGTACACGGGCCACGAAGCGGGGAAGCTGCATTTGCGTTGATTGCGCGGTCAAAGTGGGAAATCGCGCACACGCAGAGGAATCACTCACGGGATGTAAGGCAGGTGGTCGTACCCTGGCCGCAGAAACCTGACAGTTAGCAGATAGAAGCGTCGCGGGGGTAATGCGCGAACTCACAGACGGGATCGTGCAGGCACAGCGCCTGGTACCGGTTCCTCCACTGGTCGCCGATCCGCTTGTTCTTCTCCACGATCACCGTCGGGATGTCCAGCAGCTTCAGGCGCGCCGCGACGTTCAACCCGCTCTGCCCACCCCCCACGATGAGCACCGTCGGGTCCCGGTCCGCGAACTCCCGCTCCCGCTCCCGCTGTGCGAGCCACTTGCCGTGGTTGGGCAGGTGGTTCCGCAGCGCCCCGACCTTCTCGGGGAAGTCCCGCAGGTCCTCGAGGTTCGTGTAGAACGTGAAGCCCGTCCACCCGCCGTCCGCGGTGGGCACCAGGCGCGCGATGCCGCTGCACCGGCCCGTCTTCGTGTCGAACGAGAAATGCGCGAGCACCCACGCGAGGTCCGGGAACGGGTGCTCGAACTTGGCGTCGGCGAGCGTGAAGCCCGCGGGCGCGACGACGGGCAGCCGGTCCTCGAGGAGCTTGCGGATCTTGGGGGCGGTGTGGAAGGTGCGGAAGGCCCAGGTGAGGGCGAGCATGTCGCGCCACCAGGCGTCGGGTGAGAAGAGCGAGAGGACGCCATCGATGTCGCCGGATTGGATGTATTTGGAGAAGGAGTCAAGCCAGAGCTGCGCGACCTTCTTTGCGTCGACGTCGGCGGGCACGGCGGACACACCGAGGCGTTCGAGGGTGGGCAGAATCGCGGAGGGGTTTTCGGTGGCCATGGTCCAGATAACGAGCAAGCGAAGAGCGAAGAGGACGCAGGTCCTCTGGGAGCAATTTGTAGGTGGGCAGTGGGAGCAGAAAGTCGGGAGAGGCGAGTGCAGTCCGGACCGATGGCAGTCAAATGACGAGATAATCTCCTGTCTTGACGCGCTGGATTCCCACGGCTTCATCGCGGTTTCCGGGAGTTTCAACCTAAGTAAGCTTAAGCTTCAGTCCGGATGTTACGGAGGAAGCCTTGCTCCAAGCCAATGTCAGAGAATGGTAGAACCAAGAAAAATGTTGAACGAAACCATGCTGGTAGGTGTGTGTAAATTCAACAAGACATCGGTGACCAGTCATGCACATGAGCCTACCGTAGGTGGAGCTATCAGCCGTCCAAAGAGAACCGAAGAAGCCATAGAAGTCCGCGAGAGCAAACTGAAGGAGTACTAGTCCTACACGCTGTGAAAAGAACCCGGTGCGTCGCGCCTTTCAGCCTGAGAAGGTAAGACGGTATGACAAGGTTGAAGGCGGCCGTCCCGACGACTCGGCGACTCGTCGACGTAAAACAACGGTCATGGTCGACTGGAGTTGGACTGGAAGAAGAGATCGCTTCCCCCGTAGCTCGGACGGACCCTACGATGCCAGCCATAAGACCGTACCACGAGGGCTTGACGGCCGCAGAAGGGATCCCGTATTGCCTGCGATTGGTAAAGAGCACGTCAGCTGGCCAGAACGAGTCCGCCTGATGCCTGAAAGTTGCAAGACGAGCCTAGTCAGAATTACGGTGCACAGGTATCGGGGCAGCGATTAGTCAAGCAAGAACACTGGATAGCTGGCACTGGGTACCGGTAAAGTAACGACTCACGAAAAGTCGTCAATGTCCGTGCAGTGGTTGCCAGGTACTGGCGAACGAGCGTCTGAACAAATACGTGTCAACATCGATGGAGTCCCCCGACTCGAGGTCGGGTTGAACGTTAACGTTGAACTTATTACAACGTTGAACCGCCAGCTCGATATCCGCGAGTAACGTGAGTGAAAACCACTCACATTTTTATGTCATATAGTGAGGGTTCTGACTACGATGACAAGTTGAGTAGGCTCTTGCCATCTGTACTATCGACTGCCACGTCACCGCCGCCGGCCGTCGACCTCTGTGGTCTCTGTGCTTCTGGATGCGCATAGCGCTGCACAGAGATTATAGATATTTTGTTGTAGCTCAAGGCGGTGGCGCTACCTGGTAATCCGCGTCAGCACCCTATAGGATCTCGGACGGTGAAACACTCAACTGAAGCTAGGTTACCAGTTGTATGGGGTTGGAAAGGACGCGGTAGGCCCGTAGAGAAATTGAGGATGGGCGGCAGATATAGTGCGTCCGTGGTACACGTACGCGTTTTCTCAAGAAGCTCGGTCCAATCTGGGACGCCCTGGGAGGCCGGGCGGAGTCAGTGCTATGCTCCGCACTAAGCCAATATTTCTCGAGATACGTCAGAGTCCAGCGATTCAATGGTGTGCAGCGCCTAACGCACTCACACTGCATCGCTGTCAGTTGCTCGCACCGAGTGGTGAACCTGACCACAGCTGTTCGGTGATTCCGCCTCCACGGTCCAACACACCAACTCTTATGATGATCCGGAGGGCACCAGGATCTCCCGCCCGCGATGGTCAAGCGCATATAGCTGGAGTTAAAAGGCGGCTACATGCTAGTGACGAGTGGGAAGAAGGAGGAAGGGGTGGGTTATGAAAAAGTCTGGCGAATCGTAAGTGGATCCTCTTATATCTGCCTTCCGACATTCTTCGCACGCCGCATCTTGAGATTCACCAAGACCTAGCATTCGAGAACTTCTCAGTCGGGAACTCGGAATGCGAAGCAAGTACCCGGTAGCTGTCCCTTGTTCGGCTCCAGTCTCGATCAGCAGCGTTTTGGGATACTTCAGCACATAACCTCTTCACGTTGTCTTCTTGTCTGGTTCCGAAACTTTGTCGGCTCCGAATCGGGCGCGCTATGCTAATTGTGTTCCCCAGAATCGCCTTTGAAAGATAATGAGCCACTAGCTACCACGGCTGCCAAGTTCGAGAAGGTTGTGGCTAGCCGGCGACAGCCGGGGCTGGTGACCGGGAGGTGTAAACGGTGAGCGCAGAAATTATCTCGTAGGGACAGAATTTCTATCTTGCTTTGTTTTGATTCGGTGGTTTATCGTAAGGGCGAGACGTTCATGGCTGCGGCCCCTCGCATCTCCACTCCGCTGGCAAGTGAGAACGGCCATCCCGTATCACACTGGCATCCTAAACGCAGTTGTAACACTGGCGTTTGCGCAAGGGCTCGACGGGCATCGAATAACCTCGCCGGACACCTTAACGTCGTCCATTATCCAAATCTCGTACTCTTGGTGCCCCTCGATATCTGGCCGATGTGATCTCCAGGATCGACTACCTCCTCAGGACTACCGGACTAGAGTCCCTCGCCGTGGGTGGGGAGCATATGCATGTCGTAGTCAGCCTCCTCGCAGAGAGCAACTCCCGCTTCCTCCTCGACCTCGTCGCAATGCTTTTTCTTCGATGGTAGGTACGCCTTCCCCGCGCTTCCCTTCTCTCCTTTCTTGCTCCCTGACATCTCGCACGTATGCATTTGCAGGTCCTCCTCATCTCAGCCCCCAACTCTGGACGCGATCTCCCACCTCGTGCAACTCACTGTGCCGCAGTCCTCGTAGACGTCACGCTTATCCATCTCAACGGCGAGGTCCTCCGCGATCTTGTGGCGACCGGTGTCACCCCCACCATCATTACGCGCGCTCCCAACCCCCCGAAACGACTCGGGATGGGGTGGATCGCGTGCTCGTATTTCTCGCAGAATCGCGGTCGCGCTCCGCGGCGGCACTCGAGAAGGAGGCGAAGGATGGGGCGTTGTATCTCCACACCTCCGGCTCTACGGGCACGTATGCCTCGGACCGTAGTTTGGGTCTTAGGCCAGTGTGTCCTCCCGTGAACGCTTACCCTTGTTTGGCGCAGCACATCTGAAGGCCATTGCATCGCATGAATTCCTGCTCGCACTGTGCGTGAACAACTACCGTGGCCGGGTAAAATCCGAGGACGACCTGCTCTACACATGCTTCTCCATGTTCCGTGCACGTTTACCCTCTGCCCTTGCCCTTGCTGACAGGGTTGGCGGGAGCTTATTAGTTTCGACTCTACTCCCCCGTGTCATTCCGATTATAGGCTGGTGGTATTTGCCCCGTACGTCTCCCCTTGACCCATTCGTACCAGAAAGCGGGACTCCTGAACTAGTATGCTACAGTCCTTCCCCTTCTTCCTGGGTTCGGGGGCATCATTCGTCTGTCTCGACACCTAGCGATCTATCTCAGCCGACATCGTCCTCCGTCATCTTCGGCCCGGGCCCTCCAGCACCGCAAGGTCTGACTCGCGTGTCGCTGCAGTGCGTATGCATCCGAGGACATCGTCGACTCGCAGGGTCTCGACCGGCTCGTGAGTCACTAGTCACATTCCAAGTCCGGACGCTGCTTGCAGAGAAGCTGAAACACGCGCGCCCGTCCCAGCGCCTTCTCTTCGCACAAAACACCGTGTTTTCGGGAGGCGTGCCCACTCGCAAGGACCGTGACGCCAGGGAGCACCTCCGAGTCGTGCGACATGGTGTCAGGCTCGTCGCGGGGGCCGGGTCGTGCGTATCCCATCTCCATCTCCTCGCGCGCATTTCAACCTGTGTCGAGGCTGACTGGCGTTTGGGGACTTAAGTATCGGAGGCTGGACAGCGCGGATTCAGAAGCGGGCCGCTCGGCCGTTCGTCATTCGAGGAGAATGCCACGGATCCTGAGGCCTGAAGACTGGATGTACATGCGCGTTGTCGACTACTACGAGTTAAACTGGTAAGTAACGGACGATGGTCATGGGCTGTATAAGCAATCTGATCGGGTCGGTGAGTTGAAGCGGCATGGATGTGGTATCTCCTTGTGGAATAATTGACGACGGATTTTGTCCGTTTCTGGCACAACCTGTCTACACTCTACCTCACCGTGGTCAATACGCTTAACCCGATCGGCTTCGCCACCGTCGGTGAATGGCTGGATTACCCAGATCCGAACAAGGCGCACCTGTGGAGTATCACGCACTAGGTTCATCTTGTGCCCCATTTGTTGAACACCCGTCAGAGGCTGTCAGAGGCCTTACTAGCGTTCTGGATGGCAACAGCGTCGGAGGCACGATTCATATGGACATAAATACTTTGTCTACTAGTGACCGCTGAATAGAAGCGAAAAGAGGGTTCATGGTTACCCACTTCTCGCACGCAACCAAAAAAGTTGAAAAAACTCATGGCTCCAAAGGTCGTGCATAAGGGGAATCGAACCCCCGGCGGGTCGATGGCAACGACCAAGGTTACCACTATAACCCATTGGTATTAACGCCACATATGGCCATACCAAAAAGACGCCCATGGCGGTGGCAATCCTGTCGACGGCCGGCCGTCAGCCGACCGAGGCCTTTGACTGTATGCTACTAGTACTACTATCCTCGACAACTTGGAAGTACCCAGTCTTTTCCACAGAGGGCACATGTCGGCATTGCAGCTTGCCTTGGGCCCCCTTCTTCAACATCTCCTCGACAGGAGCACCGCTATTGTTCGCTCTGGTGGACCTTCAATTGTTGAGTGCGTACCACCATCTTCAACCCGCTTCCCATCTCCTTCAATCTGACGTCTTCACAGCCGACAAACTGTACGTTAGTTACTTAGTTGAGCAAACCTCCAAAGAGAATATTGACTCTGTCTGCTTAGCTCGAGGACCTGGAGCGGAAGGCCGTAACATTCATCAGCAACATTCGCGAATGTTACAACTCCTCCTCCACCCTATCCATCAATCGGCTTCCTCCCGAGGTGCTTCAAATCGTATTTCATTGCCTGATAGCTCCATCCTCCACCCTCTTCTCGTCAAGGTACTCGGGTCGTGAAGATGGTCCCTACAAGCGATTAACGCGAGCTATGTTGGTCTGCCGGAGGTGGCATTCGATTGCCATCCAGACGGCATCGCTCTGGACGGAGATCGACCTCGCAGCGCGACCTTCCTCAGCGATCTACTTCCTGGAGAGATCCCGTGCGGACCCCTTTCGCCTCCGTGCCAACATTGACGAAACCGAGAACCAACAAGTCCAATCGATTATACGGCACCAACGTCATCGAATTTCCCAACTAGCGTTACGGGGTCCCTCCAGTGCTCAGCCAGAAGCCCACGCCTCTCTCGCCGACGTTGCCATGCCGGTTCTTCGTCAACTCACGCTCACATTTGAACCACGGTCCAGGGCAGACCCGTCGACACGTGCGCATTTCGCCAAGCCAGAACATGTGCCTGCCCTCCGAGCTCTCCTCTTGTCCGGAGCCCTATGGGTACCTGTTGGGATTGTGCCGAGTCTGACGCACATCCTTGTGAAGAATATGAAGAACGTGTCCGTTTCCCTGATCTGGAACCTCCTCTGCAACACACCGATGCTCGAGGTCTTCGAGATGTCGTCTAATACTGGTCTCGCTGTCGCTCGCAGCCTAACGCCTTCCTCAGGCTCCTCCTTGACTCTTCCTCGCCTTCGGTGCTTGACCATCACTTGTGCCTACACAAATGTCGTCCACTACCTCGTGTCCAGGCTGGACCTGCCGAGCATCAACGCGGTGTCCTTTGAGTTCCTTTTCGTGCAGTCCGGCACGCTTCTGGAACGCCTCCTCCCCGGTTCGCTGGCCGCACACACCCCCACTCGCGTCACGCTCGTGATCGGCGGCGACCACCACACCTTCACCGCCGGATTCCAAGGAGACGGCTCGACGGTGACACTCAGCTACTTCAACTCGAGCGACGAGACCACGCCACCGCCCGAGGAACGCCGTCAGTGGCCGTTCACCACCTTCCCGACGCTCCTCTCGCTCGCCCGCGTCACGACGTTCCGTCTCTCGTCCTCCGTGTGGGAGCCTCAGGACTGCCTCCTGCGCCTCGGCGCCCACCTCGGGAGCGTCACGGAGCTCTGCGTCATGCTCGACCCAAACCATGACGGCAGCTTCAACGCAGCGATGGCCCTGCGGCTCGCCCGCGCCCTCGCCCGCGCGCTGCTCGCGGACGACCCAGTGGTGTTCCCGAACCTGCGCTCGCTCGACATCGACACCGTAGACACGTCTCGGGACTTCATCGCCGTCCTCATGCCCGCGCTGGCCAAACGTGACCTGGATGGCCGACGGCTGCGGCACCTCTGTGTCCGCATCGGTGCGCTGTGGCCCGGGGATCCGCATGAGGACTTGAGGGCGACCGGGCTATTCAACCGCGTTGACGAGGGATCTTGTAGGCGGTCTGACTACTCGTCGAGACGGAACTGGGAGCGGGAGATCAGACACGATATGCCTCGTCCTCCAACGCACGGATACTGGTGATTAATTCTTTGTGACTCAGGAGAGAAGGCCGCCTAGCTTCCAGGATGGGATAAGAACTCGAAATATTGCTCCTATTACTATACAATGACCCGCCGCCGACCCAATGCCAGATACCCAGCGCCAACGGCAGTCTGATTACTAGGCCCACATTGATCGATGGTGACGCTCTCAGGCTCGTCTTTAGCGACTCTTGTCTTTGCTTCTCCAGCTCTTTTACGACGTTACCACGCCGTATGTGCGCATTCAATCTTCTTGTTACATAGAGGTTAACATTGGTAGTCTATAGTATCTGCTTCATCGCGATTCATCTCCTTCGGCGGCGGAAACTGGTATGATAAACTTTGACATCATCGCCGCTACCGTGCAGCAACTCTTGGCACTACGGCCTTACTACAGCAAAACGGGTTTGCTATTGTACAGTAAGCAATCCTGATTCCTTGCATGTCGTTTAACTGCTTGCTAACGAGATGTAGAGATGAAACGGTACGCTCGACTGATATTTCGGCATCAGCGAATGTGTATTGAATCCCTATTAACAGCTGGAAAGCCTGGAACGAGATACTCGACTTGCTATGATGCAGCTGAGGAGACTTCGAAACGAATCTGTCCCTACCCCCGTCAATCGGCTCCCTCCAGAGCTGCTTTGCATGGTTTTTGGCCATCTTAGGTGTCCGCCGTCTCCCCGCCGTATACTGACATATCTGGTCCCTTTCATCGGTTTTGCGTCCTACAAGCCCCTCATTACTGCGATGCTAGTGTGCCACAAATGGTATTCCAATGCCTCCCGTGCCGCTTCCTTGTGGACAGACATCAACTTTGCACAAGAACGCACCTTCAAGGTTGCCCCGTCGCTGCTCACCCGATCTTTAGGCACATCTATTCATTTGTATAGATTTCTCACAGCCAAGGACAACACAGTCGAAACGATAATCAAGCTCAACGGCGCACGAATTCGTGAGCTGGATCTCTGGGTCCAAGGTCGGTTGTCCTCGTTGCAGTCGATCCTGTCAGTCGACATGCCTCAGGTTCGCACGCTTTGCATTTCCCATGAATACGCCACCGCCCAATAGTGCTGAATAGTGCCCAAGCATCCTTCCCGTCCCTCAGAGCAATCCTCTTGAAGGGCGTTCTCTTTGTTCCCACCCACGTTCTTCCACGACTCACACACTTACACCTGGCCCGAATGGCGCGAGTTGACGCTTCGAACATACTCGATCTCCTAAGAAACACCCCCGCTCTCGAGGCTTTGGAAATCATGTCTAGGCCGGCTGACCTCATCGCCCCCCCGAATTTGGATGCAATCTCTTCGCCCGTCTCCCTCCCTCGCTTGCAGAACGCGCACATCTCCCATTCGACTTCCTCCGTGGTACACTACCTGATGGCTGCCTTGGATGCTCCGTCTCTTGCATGGCTTGACCTCACAGTCTATGTGAGCGGAGGAACACTCCTGTCGAGGCCGCTCCTCCCTCAGGCCCTCGCCACGCACCCGGCGATGCGCCGTCTGGCATTAGACTCAGCGACTTCCCGTTCTTCCATGCCGCTCTCCACGGCAGCGGTGTTTCGCTGGCGATCGGCCTCCACGCCCACAATGTTCCGCGCGCGGAATGGGCGCAGTGGACGCTCACCGGCTTCCCGGCGACGCTCCCGCTCTCCGGCGTCGAGGAGTTCCACATCCAGGCGCGCCAGTGGGATGCGCCCGAGGGCGCGCTACCCCACTTCGCCGCGTATATGCCCCAGGTCTCGACACTCCTCATCAAAAATGAGCCGTGCGACGACGACGACGACGTCGGTGACGGTGACAACACTGAAGGCCACATGGAGCTGGCGCGGGTGGTCGCCCGCGTCCTCACGAGCGACCGTGACGGCCCGGTCACGGTGCTCTTCCCGCACCTCGCGCACCTGGAGCTCATCGTCAGCAGCATCCCGCTGGCGTTCTGCGAGCTGCTCGCCCGGGCACTGGCGCACCGCGAGGAGGGCCGGCGGCGGCGGCGGCGGTTGCGAATACGTGTCGATGAAGAGCTCTTCGACCCGTTCCGCTGGAAGATGAGGTGGATGGGCTGGCGGGAGCCGGAAGATAGGAAGACGGGGATCTTCGACGTCGACCACGTCGATGTCTGCGAGATTGCTGACGACTTCGTGGATGGCAGTGGCGGGGATGAGCAGAGGTTGGGATGGGGGAAGTGGCGGGATTGTGTGCAGCGTGCGGCGCATGAATATTGGCAAGAGTGACTTGAGAGTGACCCGGGTCTTTTGGAATAGATACTTTCCACTGCTTAAGTTTGGTATGCACTTGTGGATGGGGACAGCGCCGCGGCGGCATTACAACACGATGAACCTCCCTGGAACATGTTCTCCGGTCAGTCGAGACGTCAAATCCCTAGTTAGTTCCACCAGATTGAAGGCTCAACAACTAATGGGTATATCGCAATCCTCTAAAAGGTGGTTACCTCAGCCAGGTTCGGACCCCGCCACCGCGAGCCTGGGCGCCTTGTCAAGTTGACAGCGTTGGACTCGGACTTGGACTTGGACCTGGACTCGTTGACCTCCCTGAAGTTGTACGTTACTGGTCTGCATTGTCGCTATTGTGCTGCGCCATACGCCTCGTCGCCCGCCTTCAACTGGTTCTGATACCTCCCAATCTACCCGAACGGTATGGGCTCGCTGTCACCTATACGTCGCACAGCAGACAGCAATGTACATTGTGATGGTCATCGACGAAGAAGACCCCAACATCACCCATCGTACTGGCGAGGCGCAGCAGAGGCCTAGACGGGCAGCAAGCGTTCCAGAGTCGTTCATTGTCGGACCCGGGCTGGCACAGACCTCGAACGGACAGGTGATGGTACGTCCAACGGCTGTCTTTACCTCCGAGTCCTAAATACCACTCTGCCACCGTCACTCGCAAATGCCTTCGTGTCTGCTCCAACAGAGGGCTATGTACGCCACCGCATATCCACTGACCATGAGGCCTTCGCAAAAAGGATCTCCATCCTCCTTAATAGCGTCGACCAAGAACAGTTAATCGCCGCCTTCCTGTGCGAAGACCGGGAGACATGCACCACGCGCGTCGCAAACCGCAGTTTCCAACGAGCAAGTAGCCTCATGAATTCTGAATCATACATCTTTGTCTGACGCACATCTAGCTCCGCCGTTTTTTCAGCTTCAAAGGATATCGAGCGCAGTCAGGTCGAGCATGGGCTTAAGTATCCTTCCCTCTCGCCGCGATCCACGCGCGCTAGTCAAGAGTAGTCAAGCCGCGAGCGACGTACAGCGCCTGCTCCTCGGCGCGCGGATATATGCACGTGCTGCATGTCTCATGACCGTGGCGGCGATGTCCTTGCAGTTGCTGGACTCGTTTTGGGCGCGCCGGATGTCGGCACTTGGTTCAATCAAACGGCGTCCGGAGGCAGGAGATATCATCGGGTCAAGGAAAGTCTTGGCGTGCTGTCGAAACTGTTCTAATTATGTATGTCGCTGCAGGAAACGCCGCGAATGTTGTGCGAACGTCGGCGAGATATCGATTCTGCGGGATCATGGATGTTGACTCGTTGACGACCGAGGGGGGGAGTGGTCGCTAAACACCTCTGCACCGCCATCATCCAGGGGCCCGCTCGGCGCCATCTTTCAAATTGTCCGCTACAACGACAATCTCGAGCCCATTGGATATGTCGGTATGACAATTGACATTCGGAATCGACATAAGAGGTGCTAGACCAGCCCAAGACCAGCTTTGTATGCAGGAGGGTATGTACAAACTCGAACATTTGAACTTGCGCTTATTCGTTAGACATTGATCCGCATTGCCGCATTGCGCCCGGTATCGCTTCAAGCAGATCATTCCCTCAAACCTTTACTTCCGGCCATTTGCACCGCACGGTCGGCTTGATCTACCCAGGCACATCTCAGCTTCAACCGACCTGTGCTTGGCATTCCACCTGGAGACTCAACGTTCGGTCACACGCGACCGGAACGCTCACCGCGCCCCCGCGATGCGCCCGACCATATAACTACCCACACAATGTTGCTGGAATCCTCACGGGTCCTGGTGATTCCTCCCTTCGTTCTTCGCGTGCCCTCCCCTTTCTTTCAGGCTTCTGAGTTGCCCTCTTCCCTTTTACGACCTTTCGTTTCCCGTCGTATTTTATTTTCTCGAGTCTCGACGACGTCATGGTCTTCCGAGTCAGCCCCCTCCTCATCGCGGCGCTCCTTCCCCTCGCGGCCCAGGCGGCCAACGACTGGAACAAGCCCTGCTTCGGATCCTGTAGCTGGGACATCACCACGGGCAAGGGTTCGGGAACCGTCCAACTGGTGCGTGAATCGCCTTCTCTGTCACTGTGATTGGTGTCTGACGTTTGCTGTGTCCATGGTACATGATGCGGTGCACCGTGATATAGACGGGTACCCAGTCCGGTGTTTCGGACTTGACCACCGCCGCTGGCTGGACCATCCTCGATTGTGATTCCAAGAAGGCGGACCAAGACATCCGTTTGGTCTGCCACGACACGACGAAGGGATGCGACCATGTTACCAACGACGGTGCTGCTGGCACTGTCGTCCGTCTCCCGAAATCTGTATGTTTTTGCCTGTTGTATTCTTCCATTGAACACATCGCTGAACTGCCGATGTAGTGCGGCTCCGTGCCGTTCGCGCTTGTGACCCGTCACTGGGTCCACCAGGACCAGAGCATCCCCGCGAACAAGCGGGCGCTCTTGACCCGTCGTGATGGCTCGAAACCGAAGGTCATGGGCACCACCTTGTCGACTGCCTTCGCAAAGGGCGACCATAACTCAAAGTGAGTAACCTTGTTCCTCTTCCATGTTGCGGAAGATCCTGACCAATGCATGTAGGGGCAACGTGACGATGCACCTCATAGGGTCCTCCCTTCCTGGCGCTGCAGGGAGCTTCACGCAAAAGCCCCCCACCGCAGGACACAGCAAGCGCGGTCTGGGCTCGTGGATCACGAAGAGCCTCGAGGACCTTGACTCGGTCTCCAAGACCCTGAACGGCAGCGCCCCGCTCAACTTCGACAAGAACGTCCCCCTTTTCGACAAGTCCATCTCCTGCCCTCAGAAGGGCAAGATCCCCGGCTTCACTGGGGAGGCCAAGGTTAGCCTTGATGCGAAGGTCACCGGCACGGTCCACTATGGTGTCGCCGCGTCAGGCACTCTCGTTCCCCCCAAGGTGGAGGAGTTCGGCCTCTTCGTCGGTCTCGACATGGATCTCCTCGGCACGCTCGCGCTCGACACGACCCTCACCGGCTCGATCAGCACCGGCACGATCCCTCTGTTCACGACGGGCATCCCCGGCCTCGACTTCCCCGGACTCTTCAGCATCGGCCCCACTTTCACCATCAACGCCGAGGGGACCGCGACGCTCGACACGGACGTCACGACCAACGTCGACATCGACTACCAGATCAAGGGCGCGGAACTGTTCTTCCCGCCCCAGGGCAAGTCGTCCGGCTCGTTCTCCCCCGGCGACTCGAACATCCAGCTCTCCGTCTCCCCTGGTGTCACTTCGCACGGCCAGGTGGCAGCGCACCTGATCCCCACGCTCTCGTTCGGCATCAACGCGCTCGCGGGCGCGGCCAAAGCGACCATCAACCTCGACGTCGACGGCGAGGCCGCGGTCGACCTCTCGCTCTCCGCAGATGCGAAGAAGGCGACGAACGTCAAGGGCACGGCTGCCGCGGCGTCGACCTCGAGCTTTGGGGGGTGCGTCGACATCACGTCCGGGCTCACCGTCACCGCGAGCGCGGACGCGGACTTCCTGAGCATCTTCGACAAGAGCACGAGCGTGAACCTGTTCCAGAAGTCGTTCGACCTCTTCAAGAAGTGCTTCGGCAGCAGCGCCGCGCGCCGCACGTACACCGGCCGTGCCGAGCGCGAGGCCCTCCTCGCGAAGCGGGCGGGGCTCAGCTGCCCCGCGTCGTCGTTCACGAAGGCGGCGTCGATCACGAAGACCAAGGTCTCCAGCAAGAAGTGAGTTCCCGTCTACCTTGTTCTGGATACACATGGACGTCGACGCTGATTGTGTTGTCCAGCTTGCACTAAGTGACCATTACACACGACGTTCGTTACGATTGGCTCTAGGGCTTGGGCGTATTCATTCGGATCCTGAAAAGTATATTTATTGGGCTGAGGGCAGCTCCGCTTACTGTATTACCAGTCCTTGGTCATTTAGCCGTGAATGATCATACCCCGGCACTACACTGTATACCCCCCTCCCTCGCGCGAGCAGCAGATCTGGACTTCATGTCGATCTGATGGTCCTGCAGATATCGCCGGTCACCGGTCACCCCTCGAGACTGTCGTCGTGAGAAGCCCCTCTATCTCAGTGCGATCTCGGAAAGGCAAGTCGCGTGCAGATGCTGACATCGGCTTATCAGTCCTCGCGACCAGGTTAACACCACCTTGTCTTGTCAACATCATGGCTTCCAAGTCCCAACTCGCCGACATGGATAGAATGGGGATGTCAGTGGCCTACGCCAAGGCCAAGAAGAGTTACGACGAGGGCGGCGTGCCCATTGGAGCGGCATTGGTCCACCATGGAAGCGGAGACGAACCGCGCGTCGTCGGAGCAGGCCACAACGAACGGATTCAAAAGCAATCTCCTATCCTTCACGGCGAGACCTCCGCCCTCGAGAACGCGGGTCGCCTGAAGCCTGACGTTTACCGCAACTCCACCATGGTAAGCCGGCACTCCATAGACTGCAGGCTTCCGGGCCTTGTCTGACCGTCGAGTTCACTGCCAATGCAGTACACGACGCTCAGGTGCGTCGCCCTGTCTACAATGTTGGCTAGGAGACTGATCATACTTCGGCAGTCCATGTAGCATGTGTTCGGGAGCAATATTGCTGTACAAAATTCCTCGGGTCGTCATTGGTGAGAACGCCAACTTCAAGGGAGAGGAAGATCTTCTTCGGAACCATGGCGTAGAAGTTGTAGTCCTCGACGACGACAAATGCAAGACGTTGATGGCACAGTATATTCAGGAGAAGCCTGAGGTAACCGAGAGCTTATGCTTGTTTCAATCCTCAAGGATGTGTGCTGTTGTCTGACTGATACATCCACAGGACTGGTACGAGGACATCGGAGAGGAGGATGGCCAGTAGCACGTATAGTGTTACTTAGTAAAGGGTAGCCTGAGGGCTAGATGTCAGAGGCCGGTCGCGTACTCGTTACGATACGAATGCCTGAGCTTGCATCTGCCATAACTTGGCGTACTCGCCCTGGCCCTTCAATAACTCCTCGTGGGTTCCGGATTCCACAATGCTCGATTCATTCATGTACCTACGTGATTCCGTGGTCGGTTAGCCTTTCTCTTATATCCGTCAAGATCCAGCGGAGATGTCGACGTACAGAATCAAGTCAGCGTGCCTTGTGAGGTTGCCGAAGCGATGCGACGAGAACACCATTGTCTTGTTTCCCCTCAGCCTGCGAAGGCGATTGAAGAGGTCTGGTGTTGGACCTCGATATCAGTGACATGCGTGTCCTGCAAAGCAGCATTTTGCTTACCATGCTCGGCCGCTGGGTCCAGGGATGCACTCGGCTCGTCAAACAAGAGGAGACCAACCCTCCTGTCTTCGGCGACGACAGAACGCATGAATGTTCTCGCTCTGTAAAATCGGAGCATCCCCTTAGCATCTCGGAAAAGGAGAATGACTCAGAGCAAGTGCAACAGACTTACACCGCCAGCCGTTGCATCTGTCCTCCGCTCAACTCCGAGGAGGTCGAGGACTTGATCCCCGCCGCATGGCGTACCGCACATACGTCGAAAGGTTTCCCCGAACGCGTCCTATCCCCTTCAGCAGGCCCCGATACAAAATCTTGCACGACGGGGTTCAAATACGTATCGAAACCTTCCGGGAGCTTCTCGATGAATGAGTCCGCGCCGCCGAGCCTGGCCGCCTCGCGGATGTGCGCGCCGTCGCTCGCCTTCGACGGGTCTCCGAGAGCGATGTTGTCGCGGATCTACAAGGGTGGATTGTCAACGGCACAGCGGGATGGGCACGGCAGCTGTGGAGATGCCTACGGATAGAGGGAAATGGGTGTAGTCCTGGAAGAGGACGGACATGGCTTGTCGGACGTCGCTGAGTTTCAAGGTGCGGATGTCTTGCCCACCGAAGAGGATTTCGCCTTCATCGGGATCGTACAATCGGACTGCAAGTTTTAGTATCGTGCTCTTCCCGGCACCGTTAGACCCTACGATGACCTAAAAGGTCTATCAGCTTAGTCACCTGCAAATTGGAGTGAGACCTGACGCACGCAAAGTTGTCCGGGACTCAACGTGAATGAGACGTTCTGAAGCGCAGGCTTCGACGCCTCGGGATACGTGAACGTCACGTTCCTTCCAAGCCGTGAGCTTTGAATGCACATGCAAAGCGGATCAGATATACCTGAACTCGAGTGCGACCCCGGATGTGGCCTCCGCTGACTCGACTTGGAAGGGGACAGAGCCGTCAGGCACGATGTTCCGTATGTTCACAGCTTCGTATGTGCTGCGTATGGTGTCGAGGTTGGCTTTTACCATGGTCTTATTGGTGAGAACGCCGGCAAAGGTCCATGCGACTCCTCTTGCCGACGTTTGCACCAGGTTGAGACGGGCCATGAACTCAGGCAGACGTGTCGGGTTCCGCACCGCACGTAGTATGAAGATGATCTGGAGCACCACCATGTCAAAATCGCCGCACAAAACGGAGGGAGGGAGGGACTCTGCCAACCTCGGAAAGGTGGCCAAGAATCCAGGTGTTAAAATATTGTTGGAACAGGGGTTGTTGGAATAGTCGTTCGTGGAAGGCCTCCATCCAGTTCACATCGTCATCCCCCAGACTGTCGGCAGTTCTCGTGTATTCTACAAGAGCAAACCAACGGACTTCAGCGGCCTGATGAGAGAGACGAATACCATCGCGCACTCACCGGCAGTAGCAAATTCTGCAAGGTTACCCGCGACGAGTTCCTTGCGATGGTCGGGGTCTTGGACGATGACCTCCCAACCCTTCATCCGCTTATAGTCGGAATTCTTGGTTGTCGCCGCGCATGCTAACACGGACTCAGAGCTATATCTCAACAAACACACATTTGAAATTGAAGCTCACCGAGACTGGCGCGAACACTCAACTGCGGGAGCAACGCGAGGGACTCCGCGGCGAGCGTTATCCACGTTAGCAACCGTTCCTGATCGTGCCCGCGCAGGACGTCGATGAGCGCTATCGTCTGCGTAACCAGCCGCACCCCGGTAGTGAACATCCCTATCGTCATCTGCAGCCCTTGCCATATCATGGAGTGACCGCCAGATGATAGCCCTGCGAGAGCGGTTTGAGTCGATTGAAGGCTAAACGTTGGTAGATCCAGCCGTGCGCGCGCTTCGAAGGATCGCCGGGCGTGCCACTGTTGAATGCGGCGGTCTAACTTGACATTGGCTTTTCTTCGTATCTGCTCCAACACTGAGGAAGCGATGGTGCAGGCGATCTTTCCAGCGCACGCCTGGAAAAGCCGCTGAGTGTCGACCGTCGACGTCTGGTTGATATCGTCCATCTAATCGTAGATCGAATCAGTATACAGCACTGTGGGAGAGTGGAGTCTAGCGGCCTCCAAGGTGGACGACGCACGACGCGCAAAATGTTTCCCTGCACCCTGAGGGGAAAAAGTTTAGAAAGGATCAACCTTTGCATGGGAATGCAAAGAACTCACCAGATCGCCGCAGCAGGAATCAAAGCTGCTCCAAAGCCCGCGGCCATGTAGATGGCAAATTGCGTCTTGCAACCCGGGATGCTGAGCAAGTCCTTGACCAGTCGCACTACGTACCGCAAGGATCCAGCGATATCAGAGTAGCTGTCCCCCCACCCCAGGGCCGGCGAGATGAGCTGAGCTCCGTCAGGATCCTTCTCCTCGTACCAGTCCCAAACGCCGATCCGCTGGTGTTTAACGATGCGACCCGCGTAAGGATTGTCGTCACCTGGCGACTCGGATACCTTATTCTCGGAAGCAATGTCGGGAGGTTGATCACTGGGAACCATGCCTATGAGCGTATTTAGCACGAGGGGGGTGGCTCCGAAGTCATTTAATACCCGTACCGTTATGTGGAACCCTAGGACACGAGCGGATCACCGGTGTTTGCCAGTGACGTGGGGATCTGATCGCAAGACAAATTCACCTCCTTCGCACACTTGCCTTGTCCCAACAACTCCGGTTACGCGGGCGGCAGAGTTAGAGATCGATGCCGGTGCCAGTGCTCTCAAACAAATCTCCCGGTTATGAACCCCTACGAGGATTCGTGATGAACACTGGGTGTTTCCAAGAAAGATAACCAAATACTCACATAGCAGAGCCGTGAACGCTTTCCACTCCGAGACAGGATGCAATAGCGCGGTTTTGGCCACGACAGGTCACGACTCACTTGCAACCGCACAGCACAAGTGCGCAGCCTGAGTACGACATGTTACGTCACAATAAGCTGCGAACAAAAGGTTTCGAGATAGTATTCATCCCCACGTCAAGGAGTTTGGGTTAGCCGGTACTTAAGTAGAGTTCATTGCGGGGGAGGACCGAAGAAAGCAATGCCGGATGGATGATGACGATAGTCGTGGTTCGAGAAGAAGCAGAACGCCGAACAAACGCTCACAACAGGACTCGGATAGGAGCATCGGAAACGAAGAGGGTTAGCACATACTGTACAGGATTGGAGGAAAGGTAGGAGCAATAGACGGGCTGCCTTGTCGTTGAAGCTTATGACACAAACACTTGGGCTTGCATCTGCCATAATTTGGCGTACTCGCCCTGGTCCTTCAACAATTCTTCGTGAGTCCCGGACTCCACGATGCTTGACTCGTTCATGTACCTGCCAGTGTGTGAATGTATAGTTTGTTAGCCTATGTCCATCAGCCGCGAGGAGGACCTACAGAATGACGTCGGCGTGTCTTGTAAGGTTGCCGAACCGATGCGATGAGAACACCATTGTTTTGTTGCCTCTCAGTTTGCGAAGACGGTTGAATAGATCTGTTTTTGAGTCGTGTCAGCAGCCACCATTCTGTCGCAATCGCGGACACTTGCTTACCATGCTCCGCCGCCGGGTCTAAAGATGCACTTGGCTCGTCAAACAGGAGAAGACCGACCCTGTTGTCTTCGGCAACAACGGACCGCATGAACATTCTTGCGCTGCAAAGTACGAGCACAGTCTCAGCATCTTGCAACCAGGAAGATCTAGAACGAGCAAAGGTGCCAGACATAGACATACACCGCCAGCCGTTGCATCTGTCCTCCGCTCAGCTCCGAGGAGGTCGTCGACTTGATCCCCGCGGCGTGCTGCACCGCACACACATCGAAAGGCTTTCCTGAACGCGTCTTGTTCCCTTCCGCGGGACCAGAAACAAAGTCACCCACGACGCGCTTCAGGTATGTGTTATAACCTTCCGGGAGCTTCTCGATGAACGAGTCCGCGCCGCCTAGCCGAGCAGCTTCGCGGATGTGTGCGTCGTCGTGCGCCTTCGACGGGTCGCCCAGCACGATGTTGTCGCGGATCTACCAGCGCAGGTCTTGAATATTTACCGCAGATACCGAGGAGATAAACTTGAAGGGGATGGCGCCTACTTACGGAGAACGGGAAATGCGTGTAGTCCTGGAAGAGGACAGACATGGCTTGCCGAACGTCCCTCAGTTTCAAGGTGCGGATATCTCGCCCTCCGAGGAGGATTTCGCCCTCGTCCGGGTCGTACAACCGCACTGCGAGCTTCAAGATGGTGCTCTTTCCAGCACCGTTGGACCCTACGATGACCTGCGCAGCGTGTAAGCGAAGTTAGCAGCAACCAGTGCTAGGACGCGGCACCGCACACAAAGTTGACCCGGACGCAAGGTAAAGGAGGCGTTTTGAAGCGCAGGCTTTCGAGCGTCAGGATACGTGAAAGTCACGTTCCTTTAATCAAAGTTGTGAGCTTCTATCTGGTGCGTCAGACCTGTACCCGCGGGGCCTACCTAAACTCAAGCGCCACCCCTGATGTCGCCTGCGCGGACTCAATTTGAAAGGGGACAGTGCCATCTTGCACGACGTTCCGTATATTCTCAGTTTCATATGTCTTGCGTAAGGTGTCGATGTGGCCCTGTATTACGTTCCGCGTGTTGATGACGATGCTGAAGGACACTCCAACGTCCCTTGCGGACGTTTGCACCAGGTTGAGACGCGCCATAAATTCGGGGAGACGTGTAGGATTCTGCACCGCACGGACCGTATATACGACCTGGAGCGTATATTAGACTGGTGTTGCAAGCGAGGGGAACGAACTTTGACCTCGGTCAGGTGAGGCAGGATCCACCTATTGAAATATCCGAGAAGGGATGGTGAGGCCTTGTCGAGCTCTTGGCGGTATATCTCTGTCCAGTCCACGTTCTCATCTCCAAGACTGTCAGAAGCCCTGGTATACTCTGTTGATATATTCCATTTAAGTAGGGTGGTGCCAGTGAGACCTTGCGCGGCGACTCGGAATGTTACACCATACTCACCGGCAATAGCGTATTCTGCAAGATTGCCCGCGACGAGTTCTTTCCTATGGTCTGTGCGTTGGACGACCATCTCCCAGCCCCTCTTTCGCTTGTAGTCAATATTTCTGGTCGTCGCGGCGTACGCTACCTCAGAATTGTAGCAAACCTCGACTAACGGACAACGCAACACTTGGAACTCACCAGTACCGCCCCTCGTTCTCAACCGCGGAACTGACGCAAGCAACTCAATTGCCAACGTCATCCACGTCAGCCAGCGTTCCTCGCTGTGCCCTCGCAAGACGTCGATGAGCGCGATCGTCTGCGTGACCAACCGAACACCGGTGCTGAACATCCTTATCGTCACCTGCAACGCCTGCCACACCATGGAGTGACGGCCGGTGGAAAGCCCTAGCAGAGCGTTCCGAGTGGTCTGAAGGCTAAAGGTCGGTACGTCCAACTGCGCACGTGCTTCAAATGATCGCCGGGCATGCCAGCGTTGAATGCGGCGGTTAAGCGTGCGGCCCGCCTTACCTTGCATCTGGTGCAACGCCGTGGTGGCGATGGTGCAAGCGATCCTCCCAGCACATGCCAGGAGCAGTCGGTGTGCGTCGACGGTCGATGTTTGGTTGATATCGTCCATCTAGCCACCTCCGAGCCAAATTAGCATGCAGCAGCTGAGCGTGCGCCGAGAGCGTAGACGACGCACCACCCGCAATATGTTGCCCTGCGACCTGCACGATCGAAGATAAGAACACTCAGAGGCGAAGAGGATCCGCGCAAGGGGTTGCAGAGCACTCACCAGATCGTCGCGGCAGGGAGGAGGGCCGCCCCAAACCCCGTAGCCAGGTATACGGCAAATTGCGTCTTGCAGCCTGGGATGCCGAGCACGTCCTTGACCGCACGGACTACGTACTGGAAAGACCTGCCGAGGTGACAGCAGCTTTCGCTCCACCCCGACGGCGAGAGGAGCGAAACCGCGCTGGCATCTGGGTCCTTTTCCTCGTACCAGTCCCAGATGCCCATTCGCCGATGCGTGACGATGCGGCCTGCATAAGGATTGTCGTCTCCAGGCAACTCCTTGTCCTTAGAACCAGGGCCGAGAACTGGGTCGCTGAGAGTCATGTCTATGCCAAGCGTATTGAACACCAAAGAGAGGTAGGATCTTCGAAGTTGTTTAATACTCATACCGTTCGGCGGAATCCTAGGACACGGGCGCGTCTTCGGTGGTTACCAGCGACGTGGGAGTCCGATTCGGATCGCAAGACAAATTGTAGACGCACAGATACGGGCTCGACAGGCCGATTGCGATCCAGACAAGACCAAGTGACCCTTCCTGACCGCGCCTACGTATACGAGAATAATGGTGGTTAGGTGTGTCTCGCGACGGGTGTTTAAATGTTTACCGGTACCAAGGATGTGGCAGTCCTTCGGCCACTTTCAACCGCATGCCACCTCACCGTGACTCGGATTGAAGGTTCTGAGACGGCATATATGCAACGCAAGTGTGCCAGGGGGGCGGCTGCGGGAGCGTGGCGGCGAGGAAGACTATGTCGAGGTTTAGGGAGGAGGCACGGGGGAGGACGAGTGTGGGGCGCAACGGCGGCGGCGGCGGCGACCATGTCGTCGATGGTGAGGCGGGTGACGTGCTTGAGCGTCGTCGGACGCGGCGGCTCGGCGATACGGATCAGGCCTTTGCAGTCCTGTAGCTCGAGGACTTGTAGCGCAGGCACACTGCCTCGGTCGAAGGGTGGCGCTGGTTCCATCGGCTGCGTGCCCATCCAGCTCTGATGGGCTTGACCTATGTAATGTTGTGAGGAGGAGGATGCCGAGTAACGAACGTACCGTTGAATGGATAATCGTTCGGGATATCAAGTAGGCTTGACTGGTGCGGTAAAGCCTCGCCATTCAGAAAGAAATGAACAACGAACTGCCAAGAGACAACAACGAACGGGAGACGAAAATAGCGTTGAGGAATCCTCAGTGGCGGGGTCAAGCACACGAGGTCCCTGTGGAAAAGCATGGATGTCTATCGCTGCTCATAGCGTACGAAACAAGGACCTCAAGCCGCAGAGACCCTTACAACGGTCTTCTCGCCCCTTCCTGATGCGCCGACCTCGACCGCCCCGATCTCCAGCGTTCCATCTTCGCCGACGATTGACGTCAACTCCAACCGGGTAGTCCATCGCGCGCCCTTCTTTTTCGCCTGAGTGGCCATGAACGAGACAGAGGCGAGGAGGTTCTCCTTCTCGACCGTCTTCTCCTTCACCTCCTCTTCTTCGTCCTCTTCCTCCTCCTCGCCCTCGGCAGGCTCCTCGTCCTCGAGCTTGGGAAGCTTGACCTTCTCGACCTTTACGCCCTCCTTCGCTTCCCACACCTCGAACCCGACCTTCTTTTCACCCGCGCCCTCGCCGAGGTCGACATCGAAAGTGACGATACGACGCGCAGGGACCGGGGTCTCCTTCAGTATCGCAGGGATCCACTGTCCCCCAAGAGCGCTCTCTACGCCCTCTTCAGGGAAGAGGAACCCGACGGTCTTCGACGTCACCTTCGCCTGCGTGTACTGGTGCCCATGAGTGAACGACGCCTTGACCTCGCGCTCCTCGTCCGTGCCCTCCGCGAGCTGCGCAAGTATCCTCGCCTGCAGCGCGCACCCGCGTGCCAGGATCGTCGTCGGGTCTCCCGCACCCCCACCCACGACCGTGCCCTGGGTGAACGGCGTGACGACGGTCTCTACGAAGCCCTGCGCGAGCGCCTCGTCGAGCCCGGGCAGACTCGAGGACCCGCCCACGTACACGACCTCGTCGACGTCGTACAGGTCGAGCCCCGCCGCGGCGACGAGCTCCTGCACCTTCGCCGCGACGCGGTCGTACACGGCGCGCACCTCCATGTCGAAGCGCAGGCGCGTGATCGTGCCCGTGAAGTCGAGCCCGTCCTTGAGCGACTCGACGGAGCACGTCGCAGCGCCGGGGGACGCCGAGATCGTGCGCTTCGTGTGCTCGAGCGCGAGCCGCAGCTTCGCCTCGGCGCGCTTGTCCTGCGCGTCCGTCGCGGGGCACACCGCGAGCGCCGTCTTCGTCTTCTTGGTGAACTCCTTGGCGAAGTGCTTGATCAGGCGGTCGTCGATCGCGTCGCCGCCGACGGAGTGGTCGGAGAGCGTCGCGAGCGAGTGGACGAGGCCCTGGCGGATGGAGAGGAGCGAGAGCGAGAGGGCGGACGCGCCGAGGTCGACGAGCAGCTGCGTGCGGTCGGCGTTGAGGCCCTCGGGCTGGGGGCCCGTCGTCGTCGTGATCGCGGCGGCACCGGCCTCCTCCAGCAGCTGGAGGACGGTGATTCCGGCGTCGTTCGCGGCCTTCTCGAGCGCATCCTTCTGCGCCTGCTCGAACCAGCCGGGGACGCTGATGACCGCGCCCTGGACCTTCTTGCCGAGGAAGTCCTCTGCGGACTGGATGAGGGACTTAAGGAAGATGGTCGTGACTTCGGAGACTGTCAGGACCCGTTCAGCCTGGACTGGTTCGGAACGCGGAGTAGCAGCAGCGGAGGCAGCGGGGGTATTCGTCGCCGTGGTCGGAAGAGGGGAGGGAGATGCCTGGAGGACCTTGACTTTGTATGCCGCCGCATCCGGGATTTCAGGGTGCTGAATGACCGGGGCGGAGATGGAGAGGGCGTTGACGGGGATCTCAGAGAACCTGACAACAAATCAGTAACGAATAAAGAACTAGAACTCCACTGTACCTCGTACTTTTTACCGAGGAGGTTGCGGAAGCCAGTGATGGTATTTTGGGAGTTCTTCACGAGTTGGTGCTTGGCTTGGTTGCCGATGTACTAGTGTGTTAAAGTGAGTACGAAGAATCTCGTCACAACCGTATTAAAATAGAGATTTGTCCCTCCATCTAGGCAAATACACATTTAACCCTGAACGATGGGGAAAATAGTGAATATTCGATGTAGTGATTGCTTTTGTGAATGATGATGGGCGAAACACCGAGCCCTGCTATTTTGTGCGCGATCCCGCGCGCCACACCGCAATTTGGGCAGCCCATCGGTACGAGGTTCACCATGCTTTGTGCATCACAACCCTCTCATTTCTGTGTCTTCCCATCATCTCATGGAGTGTGCTACAATCGCTGGTTACGAGGCTGACCACACGCGTTGCATATGCGCGTTCCCGAGTCCTTCCACGCGCGTAATAGCGACCTCGCTCGGCCTTCTCTCTTCAGAGTATGTTCGAAGGAGGACTTCCGCACGCAACCACGGATCTTTGGAAAGGCCATCGGATGGTGCAAAACTCACCAGCTCCTCTCCGTGAAACGCAATCGCGCAGGCGATCTGACGCTCTCCGTCCTCGTTGGCAATACAGTCCGCTGTCCCTTCCTGTGTTTCCGTGAGTTCATTTCCAAGCACGATCTGTGTGGAACAAACCTTTGTGAGGACAGAGATGGAGGCGTACGAGTTGCCGAAGTTGATCCCGACGACAGTGGGGATGGACGACACTTCGATAGGTGCGTCTGCTGTGCCGTTTGGCTGAGACATTTTGGAGTTCGGGGGAGAGGGTATCGATGTACTGTGGGTGTCGATGTAGGAAGAGTCGAGGTGGTCGCCCCCGTATGACTGTCGAGAGCAGGTCGAATTGAGGTCGAGAGTCCAAAATTTGGTGGGTGATTAGATAGACGCCCATAATGTTGATCCGCCGGAACAGGCTTTGGCGTCTGCACCTCTTGCCTCCGCCCACCATCTTCGGGGTCGGTAATTTCACTCTCCGGCCTGCCAAACGTGCTACACAAGCCTTCAGACCGTACAAAAAGTGTAAAAAGGTATGATCCCGTACATCGATGAGGGGGGCGCCATGAGGGAAGAAGGTGGACAGCACTGAAAATGCGCAAGGCAGAATGGCGTGTGCTCATATCGGAGACATCGCTCACCTGCAACCACCTAAGCTTTCTCAGTCTGTCCACCGGGAAGAGTGCACTCAATGTTTTGACAATCAGGTACGAGATCCTCCTCTGGTAGCGTAGACTCTAACTGACAGCCTTCCTCAGGATGGCCCTCTCGGGATTGACGTCTGCTTGACCTGCTTCAACGGAGGCTGCCTGGACAAGGAGAGGCACCATGCACGATCTCATGCTGAGAAAAAAAGACACACCTTCACTCTCAACATTAAGCGGAAGTTGAAGCCTTCCACGAACCGGGTACGTCACTATATGCGCTTTATTTCCATTCCGACGCGACCAACACGCGTTAGGTTGAGGACGAGGAGCCGCCTGCGAAGATGAAGAAACTCGCAATCGTCGAGGAGCGCGAGGAGGACAAGTACGAGCACAGGACCGCCCTCAAGTGCTGGAAGTGCGACCCCGAGACAGGCCGAGAGCTGCCAGACGCGTCTACCGATCCACACGTCCAATCTCTCATCTCGGGGGTCATGCAGTCGCTGTCTTCGGCACGCCAGTCGGAGGTCAAAGCCTGGGAGGAGGAAATTGCGGCGTGCGAGCACACTCTGATGCTTGAACAACTCGTGACAGGACCCATCGCGGCTTCTGGTAAGTATTCTTCGCGCATATATTCGGGTTATCCATTGAGGTGGCTGATATATGGCTCACGTACAGGCCTTGCGCATTGTACGAAGTGCGATCTTAAAGAGAATCTTTGGTTGTGCCTCACGTGTGGCTCGCTTGGTTGTGGCCGTCAACAATACGGTGGCGTGGGCGGAAACGGGCACGGTCTCCAACATTACGAAGAAACCAAGCATCCAGTTAGTGTCAAACTAGGCACGATTACGCCCGAGGGCACCGCAGGTTCGTCACCCGTCTCTACCAGCGGGAGGATACTTGTCTTACTGCTCATCCAGACATTTACTGCTATGTCTGCAATGACTCGAAACTCGACCCTGAACTCGCTCGCCACCTTGGTAACTTTGGCATCAACGTACAGACGCAGACGAAGACCGAGAAGTCTATGACTGAACTTGTGAGCGTTGCAGTCTCCGATCCGTTTGCATAATACCAATGAACCCTTTAATCTAGCAAATCGAGCACAACCTCAAGTTCGACTTTTCTCTCACAGGCGAAGATGGCAAAGCGTTGGAGCCCGTTTTCGGTCCTGCACTGACCGGCCTTTCCAACCTTGGTAACAGGTATGTTAAAGTCGTCCTCATTTGTCGTCCTTGCTCTCGAACCTTCACAGTTGCTATATGGCCTCTGTCATCCAAACGCTTTTCTCCCTCGCTCCCTTCCGTGAGCGCTACCTCCCTACCGCAGCAACGCACTGGGAGCTCTGCCAAGAACCGCTCCCCGCGAGTTGCGTCGACTGCCAGATGCACAAGCTCGCAGACGGCCTCCTCTCGGGTCGCTACTCCCACCCGCGGCCACATACTACCCAGTCTCCCTCTGCGCCGAAGGAAATGAACCCACTCGCGCATGACTCGCCGACGCCCGTGTTCCAAGACGGCGTGCGCCCGGCGGGGTTCAAGGCGCTCGTGGGGAAGGGCCACGAGGAGTTCGCGACGATGCGGCAGCAGGACGCGGAGGAGTTCTTCACGCACTTCGTCTCCGTGCTCCGGCGACATGCAAAACGGCTCGGGCTGGACGTGGCGCGCGAGCCGACGGAGGTGTTTGCGTTCGGGATGGAGCAGCGCCTCGAGTGTGGCGAGTGTAAACGCGTCAGCTATCGTGTGGACGCGGCGGACACGGCGAGCGTGCCGGTGCCGGCGCGGGGGACGGGCAAGGATGCGGAGGGGAAGACGGTGTATGGTGAGGTGCGGCTGCAGGAGTGTTTAGACATCCTTACGGGCGCGGAGGCGCTGGAGTATCAGTGCCCTGGGTGCCAGAAGAAGGTTATCGCGACGAAGTGAGTGTCTCCAGGGCGGTTTACTTTCTATACGCGAGTTAATCACGCTTTATGTCCCCAGGCGGACGAAATTCGCAACGTTTCCGCAGGTGCTCGTCGTCCACGCGAAGAAGTTCCAGCTTGTGAACTGGGTGCCTTCGAAACTCGGTGCGTTCCGCCAGTGTGAATCCGCATCGTAATATCATCGTTGATGCGATGCTTTGTAGACATCCCGGTTATCCTCCCCGAAGACGACGTCCTCCAGCTGGACGAATACCTCGGGCGCGGCCTGCAGTCAGGCGAGACCGAGCTTCCGAAAGACGAGCCAGGTACGTCATCCCGCATATCTGTCGCCACCGATATTCATCTGATATCGATATCTGCTCCTTCAACGAGCAGCGGTGCAGGGCCTGCCGCAGTTCAACGAGGCGGCGATGGGCCAGCTCGAGGCGATGGGCTTCCCGACCGTGCGCTGCCAGAAGGCGCTCCTCGCGACGGGCAACGCGGACGCCGAGGCCGCGATGGAGTGGCTGTTCGCGCACATGGACGACCCCGACATCGATGCGCCGCTCGACCTCCAGGCCAGTGCGGGCGGACCAGAGCCTGCGGCGGAGCAGGTCGCGATGTTGGCGGATATGGGATTCACGGAGAAGCAGGCGCGCAAGGCGCTGAGGGAGACGGTGAGTTTTCGGTCTTGGGCTTTCTGGTCTCCTATCTCGATGTCTCGATATCTGGGGATATCCGGATTTATCTCTCGGCGATGGGCGGGTTTTGCATGATACAGTTATCGTCTTTGCTTGGAGTTGCGCGCGCTGCCATGAGAGCCCACTGCCCAGTCGCCATCGCCGCTAGAAGCTGTCGTCGGCGCTGGGTGGTGCACACCGCGGCCAGCATCAACGGCGTCTCAAATGGCCCTGGTGCTATCCGCATATGCTTTGTCCTTTGTTCTTGAATCGTGTCAGGGAAAGACCCTCCGGGCAATCCTGGCCACGGATTGAACTCCACCAGTACGATGTACTGAGGGCTATCGGAGCGCGAAGCCCCTTCATGACTGTAGGCAGGCGTCGCCCTCTTTCAATCTGTTCACGTTCACATGTCTATATATTCAAAGGAAGTCATCATCCCAACACACCAGCATACTGCAGTCGGGCCAAGTCACCCTCCTGCGATATTCTGGTGGTTATATGTAGTAAGTCCTGCGGCAAGTCCCATCTCCTTTAAAGACTGTGGCGTCTTCCGAGGTCGGCGGTGCCAGTGGTGCCGTACAATGCACTTACCCTGACATCCCCCCCCACGGAGTCGGATCTACTGCTCTCGGGGGCTAGGCCACTTCGTGTCCACAATCTCAGGTCGAGCAGAGACAACCTATCTGGACCGACGCTCCATTTCCCCGGTCCTGGCGGGCCGGTCCATGACTGAATAAATCCACCGCGTATGGCATGCTTGGAACGTTCTCGGAGTGAGAAGGGCTTCTAATGCCTTGCTTCATGTTGGCGCGGTATATTTGGGGTGCTATCAGCCGCGTTCGGTATCTGCATCTCAGGACGATGGTCAGATTTCCGATATTGACCGGGATACTTCTTGGTGAGCTGAGACGCTGGGACAAGACTCTGGGAGTGGCAAGGATCTCCTGAGTCTTGTGTCAGAAGTTCCGTGACTGTTGTCGTTGACGATCTCGAGCACGACACGGCACCTCACGCTGGATAACATACAACTCAGGGCGGCGAGACTCGGGTCCAAATGCCGATATCCCCGATGTCGCGCCACTGTTCGGTCGCTTTGGACGAATGCCTGTCTGATATGTCGCGTTCGGATGCTAATCTTACAATTTTGGCCTCCAGGGCGGCAACGCAGAACGTGCGGTCGAATGGCTCTTCTCGCACCCCGACGATACCGGCGAGGATGCGACCACTGGTTCCTCGGCGGCTCCAGCAGCGCAGATCAGCGGGAGCTCAGAGCTCCCCGCGCGGTTCCGTCTCAAGGCGTTTATCTCGCATAAGGGCCCGTCCGTCCACTCTGGGCACTACGTCGCGCACATCCGGACGGACACTGAGGGGTGGGTGCTGTTCAATGACGAGAAGGTCGTGAAGGCAGACGCTGAGAGCGTGCGGGAGCTCAAGAAGCTCGCATACCTGTACGTCTTCGAGAGGGCGTAGATGGGATGGTGGCGGCGTGCGAGGCCACGGCGTCTTGGAGCCTTGCTCATCGAGGTCTAGCCGCGGATGACCTCGAGACTTGGGCAGAGGGTGGAAGTAAGGTGGAGGATGAATCATAACACGACGATGATAGGTTGCCGGACGCGCGGAGGCCACGAGTGCGGGGAAGGGCCTGGCAGCAGGGCAGAGAAGATTGAGAAATTACGTTGTAATCTAGGTAGAACTCGTGTCGTCGGACCGCCGGACACACATCACTAGGCTCCGAATAGACACGCCTGTGTGGTTTTGGCAGGAAGATGCGAAATGTTTTAGAGCGGAGTGGGTGCCGCGTGCTGGCAAGAGGATCAGAGGATGATGTATGCACGGATTCAAACTCCGACAAGCAAAGCCTTGCACGCGCTCCAGATTTCTCAATCCCCGGCCTTTGTCTCCTCGACCCCCTCCCTGTCTCCTCCCTCTCCCTCCTGCGCATCGACGAGCTCGAACCCCCCGCCGAGCACATCCCACACACCCCGCGCACACACCATGTCCTTCAACATCCCGATCAACCAGGTCGACCCGACCGCCCCGACCCCGCAAAACACCCCGCTCACCCATGCGCCGATCGGCCAGGGCCTCTCCCGCCCGACGGTACCCGACATCACGGAGGACAACGAGCCCGAGGAGGAGGAGCCTGCGGGCATGATCCAGCAGGCGATGCTTGGGCTCGTCCACGGGAAGCTCTCCGGGCTCGTCGGGAAGAGCTCGGGGTATGTCGAGAGCCTGCCGGTCGAGGTGAAGAAGAACATCGAGGCGCTGAAGGGCGTGCAGGTGAAGCAGGTCGAGCTGCAGAACAAGTACAAGCGCGAGTGTCTCGAGCTCGAGAAGAAGGTGCGTCGTCGATGTCTGATTTTTTGTTCTCATTGTCTGTGCGGGGAAAGTGGCGTCACGATGGAAGGGATCGGGCTCCGAGAAGGTGGCGATTCTCGGACGATCTTATGGTAGGAAGAGCAGGCAACTTCGATCGTCGCATGCCCTTCGTTGTGAACGATCTGCATGTTCGTAGGGTCTTTCCCAACGACGTGTCCTCGAACACAGGGAGAATGCGGAGTAAAGAGATGAGTTACCCGCGGTTGGAGGAGGTGCACTACCCACGCAGACCATCGGTCGTTCCGTCGATGATGTGTCGCGATGCCCTCGAATGTTGTCGTTGTCTTCGGTTGGCATTTATGATCCGATCCCAAAGCGGTGGCGTCGAGGGCAATTGAATGCGGGCGGTCAGCAAGGGTCGGCGTCGAAGATCCGGGGTTGATGCTAGGGTCATTCATCGTGGATAAACCGGACCCGAGTGCATAGATCCACGCGCGACCCTGGTGCAAACCTAAGCCGACTGTGGTCATTCAGTTGTTGGTGGACATCGGCTAGCCGAGCATCTCGCGTTTGGTTTATCGGATATTTATGTTTGTCAGTGCCGCAATGCCTCTTATCGCTCTTGCTATCGGACGCCTTACTCCCCTTTCCTATTTTGTTTTCGGACGAAAGTTGCTTTTCCAATGCTGGCTAAGGGACTGACTGACTGTGTTTTTGCAGTACCTCGCACTCCAAAAGCCGCTATATGAGCGTCGCCATGCGATCATCTCTGGTGCGGCACAACCGACGGCTGAAGAAGTCGAGGCCGGCGAGGAGCAGTCGATCAAGGACGATCCCGACTACACTCGCCTGCCGAAGGACGTCCAACCTGCCCCGGCTGGCATTCCCGAGTTCTGGCTCACCGCTTTGCGCACACACGTTCACCTCGCCGAGATTATCACCGACCGCGACGGCGACGCACTCAAGGCGCTTACGGACATCCGCATCGAGTACTTGCCAAGTACAGAAACGAAGCCCGGCTTCAAGCTTCTCTTCATCTTCGCCCCCAACGACTTCTTCGAGAACGAGGTGCTCGAAAAGACGTACCTCTACCAGGAGGAGGTCGGCTACTCCGGCGACTTTATGTACGATCGCGCGATCGGCACGGAGATTAAGTGGAAGGAGGACAAAGATCTGACGAAGGAGTTTGAGGTTAAGAAACAACGTAACAAGAGTAAGCATCCTCGCTTGTGATTAGCGTTTTGCCTTTCGTTGATCCGGGACTCGCTCTTTCTCATCAGACACAAACCGTACACGCCTGGTCAGGAAGGCACGTCCCACTGCGTCGTTCTTCAACTTCTTCTCGCCACCACAGCCACCCTCGGACGAGGCAATCGAAAACGGAGACCTTGAAGAGGATGAGCTTGAGGAGCTCGAAGAAAAGCTTGAGATCGACTACCAGCTCGGCGAGGACATTAAGGAAAAGGTGAGTCACGTCAATCAACATCACTCCTTCTTCTGACGTTATTGTTTGTCGCAATAGATCATCCCCCGTGCGATCGACTACTTTACCGGCAAGGCACTTGACTTCGAAGACTTCGAAGTGGACGAGGACTTTGACGAGATCGACGACGACGATGACGACGAGGACGACTTTGAGGACGACGTATGTTTGTACCCTGTTTCTTCGTTTCTACTGCGTGTTCCTAATCTATTTTTCTACGTCATCAGGATTCGGATTCCGACGGCGACGTCCCTGCGAGAAGACGCGGACCGCCTAAGGGTCGCGGTGCCGGCGCAAATCAGAACACGAACCCCGAAGAGTGCAAGCAGCAGTGATTGCAACGCTGCTCGCCCAATGCACGCACACGTACGATACATATGACTTCGTCTCGACACTTGTTGTGCTGTGTCCGCTGTTCACATCTGCTGGGCTTGAGCGGGGGTAGATGGACGGCCCCGCTCGGTTGTGTGTTTCGGCTTAACGAACGTCTTCGGTCATCCCCTCCGCTCCCCCTTCCCATCCCGTTCTATCCTAATCGGAAGATAGTCACGAGTTACCGTGTAGCCCTTATCCCGATCTCCCGTTCGAATGCTCTCCTCCTTCCCACCCTTCCACCTTCAAACCGTTCTCATAGGTCTGTTTCCTGCTGGCATATAAAGTAAAGTTGTAATCGCCGTACGTCGCTCTGCCATCCCATGCATGTATTACAAGAGTCCGTTCAACTGCGCGAGACGCACGTAGGCCTCTTCGATCGGGTTCGCTTCGGCTCGACTCCTCGCTTGTCTTCCTGCCAACCTCCTGCTGCCCTGTCCTAACTTAGTCTGCTATGTCCGAATCACGTTTCCCTCAGCCCAACCCCGGTTATTCGTGGTCGCCGGAGGTGAGGCAACTCGATAAATATGGCACATTGCAAGAAAGCTGAGTCACGGAACACCGTTTCTCACTCAGCGAGCACTGACTAAGTCTAATATATGTAGCACTTAGGTACTGGTACTGCGGGCAGTCGCGTCCTTTCTTAAGCTTGCCATCGATATCGGCCTACTCTTACTTGTGCCCATCTGCACGATGTCAGGCACGGACACGGCTGGCCCTGGTACTAACCCCCTCAGCGGCGTCGAGGCGTACGTGTTCGACGTGTTCGGCACGGTCGTGGACTGGTACGGCAGCGTCACACGGGCCCTCGAGGCGTTCGCGCCCGAGTCGCTCAAGAGCGAAGGTGAGCCTGAGATCGGTGTTGGATCGCTGTCGTCTGAACTTAAGAGATATCATGATGTTGCTGATGAATGTGGTGCTTCTGGTGGTAGACTGGGGAAGCTTTGCGAAGGAGTGGAGGAAGGGGTATGGGGAATACACGTACGTTGCCACCGGCTCCAGGGCCTCCGAGTCCGAGTCGTCCTGGGTCGGAAGATTGAAGGGCGAAAGGCGGCTCACAGTCTGACTGTTTTTGTTTCGCTCTGTAGGAAGCGGGTGGCGCACGGGGGGAAGGGGTCAAGCAACGCAGACGTCATGCACAGAGAGGTATGGTATGGCTCGCACTGCACTGTGACCGTGACTACTGGCCACGGGGAGCCCGGGTGGTCTCGCTGACTGCTAGTGGGCTAACCGTTCGGTACTTAGATCCTGGACGGCATGCTCGAAACGGCCCGCTGGAAGCACCTCGCTCCTGTGTGGGGCGACGCGCAGCGGGAGGAGCTCGTGCAGTTTTGGCATCGGCTCGATGGTGAGAAGGCCCCGGGCCGTTCGTTCAGCGTGTGGGGGAGCAGGGGGTTGCTGACGGGTCGTCTGGGTCGTCAGGATGGCCGGATAGCAGCGCTGGGCTGTACGCGATGAAGAAGAAGGCTATCATCGGGACGCTGTCGAACGGGAACGTGCGCCTGCTCGTTGACATGGTCAGGACGCTTCCGCGGAGTTTAAGTATTTTGAGTTTGCACACTCATTCGGGTATGTATTCAACTTAGGCCAAGCATGCGGACCTTCCTTGGGACGTCGTGTTCGCGGGGGAGCTGCTGGGTTCGTACAAGCCGTGAGTATTCAGGAACTCCCCCTCCATTTCAACGTCCGTCCTAAAGGGCAGATGTAGAAACCCGAAGACGTACCTGGGAGCAGTACACCATCTTGGTGTCACCCCGGAGAGGTGCGCGATGGTCGCCGCCCACATCTACGACCTCCGCGCGGCGGCGAGCCACGGGCTGAAGACGGTGTATGTGAGGCGGCCGACTGAAGACGCGGATGTCAGGGATAGCATCAAGAGCAAGGCGGAAGGAGGGGAAGTGGACCTCGTCGTGGGCTCCTTTGAAGAGTTGGCTGCTTTAATGCCGTAAGGGGCAGTTATTGCCGTGTAATTCACAAAGAATGGGATATTAGATTGTCGTGACACTCATGACTGTACTAGCTGCCCGAGCAGAGGAGGTTTATGGATGGGTGTACAAATTACATAAAGCTTCGGGTGTCGACACTGGACAGTTCAAGTTCAAGCCTCCACCGACTCAGACTGGATCATGGCATCGAGTCATCGGCGGGATGTGGGTGAAATTCACATTCGCGCTGGCCGACAATTCAAACAACAAGGATGATTATCTTATCCTATGGCGAGGATAGCCTAGAAAGGAACATAGGATGAGTGGTTTAACATTAAAACCCCGTTCAAGGATCAAGAAGTCACGGTTCGACTCACCGTCACCGCATGGCCTTCCCGATCGGGTAACTGAACGTGAACGAACGCGCGCGTGGGAAGGGCGGCTACGCGGCGACAACGCGGGCGTGCGTCGCGTCGCGCATACGGCGCGCACTTTGTTCTCTACCGTCACGTCCCTCCCCCTGGTCGGCTCGCCGTCTCGCTTGTCGACGGCGGCAGCATGCCCGACGTCTCGTACTCTGCGCTCGCAAACTGGGATGGGCGGCTATCGGCGCCTGGCAGCGTCAACGGCGACGAAATTCCTTCAGGGTCGAGGTCGTCCTCCCACCCGCCAAGAACTTCTCCGCGAATCGATCCAACCCCCAACGGACATTCCCATGCGGTTGTAGCAAGCACCTCGGTGGCGGAAAAGGACGGAGTAATGGCCTCTCCAAATGTGGTCGCGGAGCGCACAGAGAGGGGTCCGGGGAGCGCGTCCGAGAAGGTACGTCGACGTGCGAATCATTTGGCGCGAAGCCTACGAGGGACGGATCGTAATGATTACGAGCAGGATGCGATGCCCGCAAGGCCCAGCCTTGAGCACCCTAGCCCTCTACCTCCATCAGCAACAGAGGTAAGTCGTTATTTCTAGGCTCTGTGGACATCGAGAACCCGGTTGGCGATGCATTTAACGACCGCCAAACAGTCGGCACCTGGCCCCGTACCCGACGATACAAAGAGACAAGCACCCATGCCCACACAACCTTCTCCGTCCTGCTCACAACCTCGTGCTCAGAAACCAACGAGTCGGACGTCTCGTCCAGGACAGCATTCTCCAACGCGAGACAAACGCGATCAATCGCGTTCTCGTCCCCCAGCGCAAGACGACGACGCGGATTCACTCATGGACGCGGATGGAGAGACCGATCACGAAAGTGTAGCTTCCGTCTATCCCATCCAGAACACGACCGAATCTTCCACATCTACTGCCAACGTGAGCAGGCATTATTTGGCCTCCCTGACTATCTTTCACATTCCATCCCTGCAGACAACTACGCGCGGTTCGACAGAGACCACAGTCGTCACGCACTCGCCGCAGATCAATAAGAGAGAGAAGCCTCTTAGCAATGGCAGATTTACGAGCGAGGTAGTTCGTGGTGCGCAGAAGGACCATAATTCGCGATCGGTGAGTCCATTCGTTCTTCGCGATCCGAATCAACCGGATATCGACGCCTCGCGCACGGCTTCCCCGTCCAGCCTTCTGTTCCACCTTCCCCTCATGCTGGAGGTCGCCTCGCCTCCCCCTCCCGCGTCGCTGCTCCCGCGGTGTCTGCTCCGGTCGCGCAACCTTCTACAAGTTCTGAGGTGACTTTGGTCAGAAAACGTATGGTGAGTCCGCAGCATCTCGTTGTGCGGTGTGAAATGTCGAGAGAAAAAGCTACTTTAAGCCGAGCTGGGCCCGGAAGGTTCACCTTTTCGCGGGAGGAATCTGGATTCAATATGCGGTCTCCGTGGCGTCTTCGTTCATGGTCTCACTGAACATCACGTACCCCGCAGTCCCCGACCCGCAAGGATGTCAATAACACCTCGCCAGCCCCTTCAAGTCCACTGACCTCTCCGGATACGCCTCTTCGCGACCTTCCTCTCGTCTCCTCTGGCTCGACCACAGTCTCCGCCGGCTCTCGACCCGCGAAAAAGCGCCGTCTCAACCGCGCATACATCGAAGTTCCCCCGCTACCTCCATGGCGTCGGCGCGCGTCATATGTGCCTGCATTAGCGCTGTTTGAGCACATGTTCGAGCAGGACGACGACACGGTTATGGGCGAGGACTACGCGACTGGCCTTGGATTAGTGCTCAATGGTGTCGCCGCCTTGAACGAGCGCGACGTGTCTGTGTCTACATCTCCTGCGAGGGCGTCATCTAGCCGACGCCCGATCCGTTCCTCTAGGCTGCGGGCAAGGGAGTCTCTGGTGAGGGAACCGCCGAGTATCAGAGCTGAGAGCGTCAGCACGTCGGTGTCGAAGAAGCGAGGAAGACCGCCAGCGCCGAAGAAGGACACGAAGAGGATGGAGAGTGCCCTACCGGCTGAGGAGGAGCCGGCACCCAAGCGCAGATCCGGACGAGGGCCGAAGAATGAAGAAAAGGAAGACGGGGCGAGCAAGGGGAAGGGGAAGGGGGAAGGGAAAGGCAAGGAGAGGGCTCGGGAGGTCGATGCTGCGGTGGATAGCCCGGGCGGCCCTGCTGAGGAGGAGCGTCTGCCTCTAGAGGCCGAGGCGGAGAAGGCAGAGGAGGAAAAGGTGGAGGAGGTTTTTGACGATGACCTTGAAGACGAGGATGAGCCACATCTACCTGCCGACAACTTGGAGGTGTTCCTTCCGTCGGTGCGGATCCAGATCGGGACGTACCCTCAAGCGGCGGACGAGGTGCTGCACGTGGCGTTCCAACGCCTGCTCATTGCGAGTAAGAGTTCCGTTTGGCCCCCTCGCAGTGAGCAGAGCGTGACGTCGAGCCTTTACCAGGCAGCATCTGTTATTATTAGTTCGACTACATCGTCTTCGTCTCCAACGCCTCCTTCAGCACCTTCTACTTCGACTACGACAGAGCGCCTTCCAACTACTGAACTACCCATATCAGCATCTCAACCTTCTCTTCCGCCCTCAGCCAACAAACCTCAGCGGGTCAAACCGTTACCGAGACTCTCACACTTAAAGTCAATCGCGCAACATGCTGCCAACGCCGCTTCGGCATCGCCCGCCTCTTCCCTGCCAGGAACCGCCAAAGAACCATCTTCGCGGCCCTCCAAGTCGTCCTCATCTGTACATACCCCTCGGACTCCGTCGGATGTCCATCCCGTCACGACCACTACCTCCTCGGCACATACTACTCTCTCTTGGACCTCTCAATCGCCTCTAAAATCCTCACAACCAAGTGTCTCCCCGCCCCAGCGAGCCGACCCTACCCAGACGCTCCCCCTTCCCAGCCCCCACCTTCCCCGAAGTGATGGGCGTACGGATTCTCAGCAGAGCTTTGACTTCAACTCACTACTCGCCGATTTCGAGGCACATCCTGCTACGTCTCCGGTGTCCACGTCCCCTTCTCAATCCCAGGCCTCCTTCCCCGCAGGTTTGCCGTCTGGGACGTTACCGCCGAGCCCGCCCGGAGGTTTCAAGACTCTCCAACACATCCTTACCCACTTCGGACCCGGCCTCAAACCGGCCTCCCCTAGCAGCGGTGATTCTCACCGCGATGTACCTCAGACCGCATCGGCCGCGGCTCCGCACACGACTCCGCCCACTCCCGGGGACAAGTTCCTCAGGTCTATCGGAATCGAAGGGACCGAGCTGCAATGCGGCAGTTTCTTTCCGTGGGTGCTCGATAGCAATAGCGAGCGACACCTCTACCCGGGTAGCGTTAGCGGCACGATCGACCCTTCGCTACTTGCGGGGCCGCCACCCGAGGCGCGTCCGCCCTCGATGTCCCCGCCGGCCTCCTCATCCCATTCCCATTCCCATTCCCAGTCGCACACCGGCCCCGTCGCGGGTCCGTCCAACGCCCCAGACATAATAGACTTGACCCTCGAGGTGTCGTCACAGTCGTCCGCGCAGTCGCACTCGCCCCGGACGCCGCAGGACGTGGGTTCGGATGAGGACTCGGACGCGGACGCGGATCCGGGCGAGGACGTCCCGCTCTCTATAAGACTCCAGCGGCAGTTCCCCGCGCTGTCGAAGGACTTGCCTGCGGTGGAGGTGGAGGGCAGGCGGCCGCGCCGCTTGACTGAGCGCGCCCTTGCGATGCGGCATACCCTAGACATCGACCCCTTGGGCGAGGCGGGTGAGGGGCACTTGAGGGACTTCGCGTCCCCGGCCAAGAGTAAGAAGGGTGCTGGAAGGGGCAAGGATAACGCGAAGGACGCTGGCAAGCCTTATCAGAAGAACGGTGTAGGGAAAGGGAAGGGAAAGGGCAAGGAGAAGGAGAAAGAGAAGGAGAGGGCGACAGAGGTAGAAGAGCGCCAGGACGGGAAGGCTATCACTGTCAGGGAGCTAGCGGCCCAGGCGACGTTTTGCCACCAGTGCAGGAACACGAGCATGCGGGAGAAGATGCGCTGCTCGACGATCCGCGCTTCGGGCGATACGTGCGGCCTGCGGTACTGCAGCCGCTGCATAGAGCTCAGGTGCGGACTGCGATACTGTTACTCGCACAAAGCTGTTCTACGCCTCCCTGCCCAGGACTGACGAAAACCTACCTCGCGGTCGGACAGGTACCCGGGCATCGCATTCGATGCATATGCACGCCAGTTCGTCTGTCCGCGCTGCCAGGACATCTGCAACTGTACCGTCTGCTGCAGCAGGCGTGGAGAGACCTACATCTCCGCGCGCGTCGGGAAGCTGCCTGTGGCTAACTCCGCAGAGGCGCTAGCGCTCATCAAGGCCGCAGAGGAGAACTTGAGCTTGAAGAGCGACGCGCCGAGTCGTGTCGTGACTCGGCGCATGATCACCCCGCCCGCTCCGAAGTTCGACCTCGTCCCGGGGCAGTTTTTCGGGGTGATATATGGCTTGGAGGGCGAGCGCATGGGGCCCGGCTATATGGGGGAGGACAACCAACGCGTCCTGATGACTTCCCAAGACAACGCGGGGAAGGCGAATGGGGCGGCCGCCCCGCGAGGCCCGGGTCGACGGCAGCGACGGCCATGGCACGGCAAGATCGTCGCATACATCGGCGAGCGGCGGCTTCCGTCCCGCGCGCTCATCCCATCTGCGTCTGCATCTGTGTCTGTTCCTCCGCCGACCTCGACCTCAGTGTCTCAAGACTCGCAGGAGACCTCTCAAGTCGAGAATGATCAGCCTTCTCTTCCGCCTGCTGCGGCGCTGCCAGCCCCCGAGCCCGGAAGGGCTATCATCCCCCTTCCTCGTGGCAGGATGTACATCGGCGACCGCTCCGTTCTAGACAAGGGCACGTACGTCGCCATGGACGAGCTCGTCGCCCGCGCGATCCGAGAGGAAGAGGAGGACCTTGCGTGGGGCGGGCCGCTTTCCGACCCGCCCTCGATGGACGAGCAGGACGAAGCTGCCGCCCCCGCACGCCAGAACGTCGCGTATAGCACGCTAGACGTGCAATACGCGATCGCGGTCGCATTGCACACTTTGCAGGGCTCGCCGAAGGACCAGAAGATTGCGGCGGCTAACGCGGTGAGGAGCTAGTCGATAAGATCTGGGGGGTGGATGTGATAGGACACGGACATGTAGTCGTGGGGTATTGTTCGTTCGAGTTCATCTTGACGTTCTTCATTTTTTTTTCGATTTGTAGAAGTTTACTTCTTTGTAGTGCTTGTTTTTGGTGAGCGGGGGTGTTGTATTTCGGTACATATACGGTACATGAGGTGCTTCGAGCTCGGATGTATCTAATTCGTGGTAAACTACTTGGCGGCTGCCAGTAATCTACAAGGGTGTCACAAGTTGTGCATCTCGTTCTTGGTATTGAGCGACCTGCGCGATGTTTCGTACGAGGAGGGAGTGGGGATGGTAAGCCAGCGGTCGACTGAGGGAGGGGTCAGTATGGAGTGGAGCCTTCAAAACACCGAGTTGTAGGGCCCTATGATTACCCCCCACATGCGACAGTGCGCAATTTCCGTTTCAAAATCGTGTTTCAACACATGTTTCATAGTCAAGGCAGCCTTTCGTGGCTCTTGGATATTCTGGAGGCTTGACAGACGGCGGTGCACTCGCCAATCTCCGCAATAAACCCATGCCCAGAGGAGGACTCTCTGCAGGCCGTTGCAAGGAAGATATAGGATCGGACGTCGCGTCCAGCGGGCGAGCATCGCTACCGGGGCGAAGAGGATAAAAGGATAGAACGCATATCCTCCTATCTCCTGCCAAGTTTACAAAAGTCGCAGTGAATAGGGAGTTCAATTGAAGTACCGGAAAGGAGGAGACGCAGCGAAGACACTCACCTCCTCGTAAACCCGGTTAGCGGAATGCGTAACGCAGCGTACCCAGTCGTCCGTGTCCGTCTGAGGTGTCAACGCATCGCGAACCAGCATCCCATTCGTCCCAGACGCTATCACCATAGCGGCAGCTACCCAAGTGGGGTCATCTGCCCACAGATTGTCGTGCCACCAGACAACTTTCTGCCAGAAGCTGCCCGCGCTGTAGGCATCTGGGGAAGTATAAATTCCTTGGGTGCGGCCCCCGCCATCCGAGTCCACGTACCGTCACGCAACCTTAAGCAAGGAACGTGATCCTTGAGTCGTCCCATGTTCGTCTTGATTTCCTGGCAGAAATCGCTGCTGTCCGGGTGTTTCAAAACCTTCCTCATCCTGTATGCCGCCAGCTCGAGAATGAGAAGGTCTTCGTCCTTGTATATCATGTTGTGCTGCATGACCATGCCGTCCAGGGCGAGAGAGAACATCGTGCCAAGGAGGATGTAGAACTCCGACAGCCGCATGGAGGTTAACCGTGGGCGAGGCCGGAGCGGTCTGTGGCGTCGGTAGTACTTGTGTGTGGCGTAAGCTGCACCGCAGATCGCTCCGGGTAAGAAGGTGAACCACTATATCCACGACGCCAGAACGTCAACCGATCAGCGACTGAAGATGCGTAGAGCCTCACTGGACTTACCGGAAAACGTCGCGCCTTGGGGTAGTGAGATGGACCCAGTTCAATCTGCGGATCCGATGCGCGAGCTTTTGTTGAGCTCACATCCTCATACGAGTTAGAGGATCTGTTTGGTAACGTTGGGGGTGCCCCCCTTCCCCAGGACGCGAAGTATTCCCTGATACCCATACTGGCAGGCTGTGGTTCTGAGCAAGCTGTAGACCAGCGCCAGGACTTCCATCGCAGTCTCCTGGAGCGTGCGACATCCTCGCGGCATGGTCGGAACCCGGGCCGTCCCGCGAATACAAAGTAACCTCCCCTCAAGCAAGAGCCTCGTAACCGTCACTGGCCACTGGGGATCCTGGATTGACTATGCACCGCTACAAGGCCTTGCATGAGCCCGTATGGGAAAACGCACGCCTAGTATCCAACGCCCTGATGTCACTCCTGCCAATATTCATGCCTAGCGTGCGGCACGCAATCCTTCCACCACCTCCATCCCAGCCTCTGCGCATCAGCGTCATTATTCAAGGAATCGCCAGAGATCTCCCAGGTGTCGACGTGGTCGAAGATGCCCGTCTCCTTGTAATTGGGCTCCCCCCTACCAAGCCACTTCCACATCCACTCTGACGCGTACTGGTGGTCGATGCAGATGCGCAACTTCCGCAATCGTCGACCATCCTCGTGGCGGCGCGCGAGTGCGCGGGCGATGATCTCGCAAAACGCCAGGGGGATGGTCCCGACGACGAGCTCGAGGTGCGCGAGGCGCGGGAAGAGCACCGGGCTGTCGCTCTCGAGGACCCGGGAGAGGACTCGCGCCAGCTCCATGTGACCGTCGACGTCCTCCTCACCGCTGATCAGGTCGTACTTGATAAGGAGGGTCGAGACCGCAGGCATGTATGTGGCGAGATGAGACAGAAAGCCCGGGGGCGTGTCCCACTGATAGGTCAGGATGTGGGACTCCTCGACGCCAGACAGCGGGAGCACGGTCGGGAGGCCGGTAAATGCCCAGTCCGTCCTGTCTTCGTCTGGGACGCCGAATTGCACAGACCTGAGCGTCATGAAGAGAGAGACGTTGCATCCATGCAGCATGACGTCAAACTCTGCGAAGCCGGGGGACACATCCAACGCCAGATGGGGCATTGGGCGCGGGGCGAGGGCGTCTAGAAGGAAGGGTGTCGACGAGGGGGTCCATTCGCTGAGATGCCAGTGGAGGTCAAGAAATACCAGCCTTGGGACCTCTAAGGCGTTCATGAGGTAGGATATCCCAGCGGCAGGATCCATCCGGAAGGTGTGCAAGATCTGTAAGCGAGGGAGGGCGACGGGTAAAGAGGCTGTGGCTGGATTCAGGGGGACGATGAAGTCGCTGGATATGATGTCCAAAACTTCGAGAGAAGGGGTGCTTCTCAAGAGGTCGAGTACGTCGGAAGCATTAAGTCGTCGTATGTCGGCCAGGCGTAAATGCGTGAGTTGTGGCAGAATGTGGGCTGGAACGAAGAGAAAGCCATTCAAGAGCATCGCTTTGAGGCCAGGGAAAAAACCTAGAGCACCGGTCAACATCAACATCGTTGAATCCAGCATAATGTTTTCGCAGAAAAGGCAAAGCACAAGGAGTCGTGGCATATTGACCGCCAAGATAGATTGCAAAGCGGAGACGGAATCTCCCGCGCAGATGTCTAGCTCGCGAATCCGTGTCCCGTTGTTCCTTACCGCGACTTCGAGTGTGTTTTCCTCGCCTGTGATGTCTCCGCACAAATGGATGGCTGCCTCTAAAGATCGGGCAAGTAGCACTGGGGCGTACGTGCGCCGTTGAAAGTCGATCTCTGTCCACAAGGAAGCAGCATGGAAGGCGATCGCACGCCACTTGTGGCACACAAGCAAATATTACGGCGATGAGGGGCTTGTAGGAAGCGAATTCAGGGCGAGGGGCCCAATAATTCGCACTACGGAGAGACGGCGGAGGCCTAAGATGAGCGAAAACCATTTGGAGAAGCTCGGGAGGGAGCCTATTGATGGGGATGGGCAGAGATTCGTTCCGAAGCCTCCTCAGTTGCATGATGGCTAGACCGGTGTCTCGTTCTAGATTTTCCAACTATCAAAATGCCTTTAGTACACATTCGCTGGCACCGAGATATCGGTTGAACATACAATTTCATCTCTAGGTCTCGTTAGCAAGCGTTTTCATGAGATTAGAGAATCTCTCACTGTGCAACAGAAACCCCATTTTGCCGCAATAGGGCCGTAGTGTGTGTCAAGAGTTGCTGCACGATAGCGGCGATGGTCTCCAAGGTTGTCATACCCGGCTGAGATGAATCGCAACGTGGCAGATACTGCAGACTAATAGTTGTTAGCCTTTATATTAAACGATGCTTTTACTATGTATGCATACAGCTCAGTAGACCTCGTAAAGGAGCTGGCGGAGCAAAGACAAGAGCGCAGACGATGACTCGGACAAGGTTCCCACCGTCATCAACGTGCGCCTAATGTGTAGCGCCCAATGACAGAGGCTCACTTTCGGCGCTACGTAAGTATCCATACATCTGTACTTGTCACACGTACTCTCTGAACCTTGGTCAAGAGTGCGTGGGCAAAACCAAAGTAAGCGTAAAAGTCATGATATATTCCTGGAACCAGGCTCCTTGCAGCATTTGTGAAGACCAAGACACTCGAGCCCGGATCGACAGTACTCAGGCTAGTGCTGCAGTGACGGCGGGAGTATATACGGTCTGACTATTCGCCGGGGCCGAGACGGGATGCTTGGGACTGGGCTGAGGTCAGGCACGATATACCTCGTCCTCCAACGCACGGACAGTGACTACTGGACATCACACACAAGTGTATCGGAACTGAGTTACACTTGAAAAGCATCTAATCCTGGGACTCTCTAGCATGGCCCAAGACACTCGGATCCGGATCGACAACACACCATGGGAGCAAGTTAACAACGTCAAGAGATTGCGCAAGCACGCCCGCCCAGCGCCCCGACACGATCACTCTTCCCAATATTCATGCCTCGCCTGCTGCACACAATCCCTCCATTTCCCCCATCCCAACCTCTGCGTATCCCCGTCGTTGGGCTCGTGGCCAGCGCCATCCGAGGAGCCGTCAGGGATCTCGCAGACATCGACGTGGTCGAAGATCCCCGTCTTCCTGTATTCCGACACCCGCCCACCCATTACCCTCCAGCGGAACGAATCGTAGTGCTCGTCATCAACACGAATGCGCAGCCGCTGCAACCGCCGTCCGCCCACGTCGCGGTGCCCCAGCGCCCGCGCGAGCAGCTCGCAGAACGCCAGTGGGATGCTGCCGACGATGAGCTCGACGTGCGCGAGGCGCGGGAAGAGCACCGGGCCGTCGCTCGTGAGGACGCGGGCAACCACTCGCGCGAGCTCCATGTGGCCGTCGGTGTCGTCACCATCGTCGTAGTCGTAGTCGTCATCGTGCGTCTCGTGTTTGATAAGGAGCGTCGAGACCGCGGGCATGTAGACAGCGAGGTGGGGCAGCGCGTCCTCGGGCGCATCCCACTCGCGGGCCCGGATGTGGAACTCCTCGATGCCGGAGAGCGGGAGCGTCGTCGGCAGGTCGGTGAGCATCCACTGCGCCCATTCTGTGCCGGTGTGCAGCACATTGTGGGCGTGGAGGCCGATCGCTAGCGAAGCACCGCTCCCGTGGAGAGCGGCGTGGAAGGATGGGTTGAAGTCCGAGTCGCTGCCCACGTCGAACGCGAGACGGCGCATCGGGTGCGTGGCGAGGGCGCGAGGGAGGGGCGGCACCGACAGGAGTGTCCCCCCGTTCACATGGACTGTGAGGTCAAGAAATGCGAGAGACGGAACATCCAAGGCAGCCATCAGGCAGTGTGCCACGGCGGAAGTCGAATGGGAGATGTGTGCGCTCTGCAAGCGAGGGAGGGAGACGGGCCGCGAAGAGATTGTGGCCGAATTCGGGGGTGCGAGGACGTCCCTAGACTTGATTTCCAGAACCTCGAGGGCGGGGGTGTTTCTTAGTAGATCAAGTATGGTCGAAGCGTCAACTTGAGCCATGCGGGCCAGGTGTAAGTGCGTGAGCCGTGGTAGAACGTGGGTGGGAACAAAGAGAACACCCGTCAAGAGGATTGCTCTGAGGGAAGGGAAAGATGCTTGGGCACTGTTCAGCTGCAGCACTGTGGCAGCTCCAGTGGGGTCGGCCCGGGCGTACTCGCGGGAAAGGCACAGCGTGCGAACTTGAGGCATATCGGCTGACAGGATCGACTGCAGCGAGGACAACGGACCTTGAGCCCAGAGATCCAGCTCCCGAATTCGTGCCCCGTTGTCCTTGATGGTCGTTTCAAGTGTGTTGTCCTTGGAGGTGAGATGTCCGTTCAAATGAATAGGCGCACCTAAAGATCGGGTGACTAGCAGCGAGGCGAAGGGGCGTTTTTGTGCGAAGTCGATATCTGTCCACAAGAAACCGGCATGAGAAACATTTAAATGCCACTTTTGGCACACCAGCATTGCAGTTATGAGGGGCTTGTAGGAAGCAAACCCGATGAAAGGGACCAGATACGTCAATTTACGGCGGGGAGACGGCGGACGCCTAAGATGGCCAAAAACCATGGAAAGCAGCTCGGGAGGGAGCCGATTGATGGGGAGAGATTCATTTCGACCTCTCTTCAGCTGCACCATTGCAAGTCGAGTGTCTCGTTCCAGGCTCTCCAGCTGTTAATAGGAATTCAATACACATCCGCTGACGCTGAAATATCAGTCGAGCGCACCATTTCATCTCTATGTCTCGTTAGCAAGCAGTTAAACAGCATGCAAGGATTGCTTACTGTATAATAGTAACTTGAACCCCGTTTTGCCGTAGTACGTCCGTAGTTTGTGCCAAGAGTTGCTGCACGGTAGTGGCGATGATGTCCAACTTGTTTGTCATACTTATTCAATCTGATTGGGATGGATTGCGATGCAGCAGACACTACAGACTACCAAATCTTAGCCCCTATATGACAGGAATGTTGCATGTGTACATACAGCGCAGTAGACGTCGTGACAGAGCTGGAGGCGCGAAGACAAGAGCAAAGACGAGGTCATTCCCACGCGGGCCGTCGGTCAATCACTACCTTTGGCGCTGGCTCTCTGACCCTCGGTCTTGGCACTCTCCCTCGTCCCCGTCCACCGTCGCGTCGCTCCACCGTCCCTTCGCCCTTCACAGGTGCCATGATTGCACCCGCACCCCTCTCGGACAGCACACAAAACTTTTCCTTTGCCCAATCGTCTCTCCACGGCCGACCCCGGCCCGCCCGAGTGCAGGCTCTGTCAATCCCTCTTCCTGCAACCTCGCTTCACATCCGGCTCGCGCGATCCAGGCCATCGTATCCACTTCGTGCTCGCTCCCTTTTACCTTGAAGCACGCGCCGGCGGGCCCCTCGCAGTAGCCGCTTGTCTTCCATTGCGGCGGCACACACAGTAAGTACACAAAATCCCTACTACGGCATACTAACCCTCAGGCTGTCCTCGAAGCCATTCATACCAGCAACTCGGACCGTGAATAATCTGCCAAGACAAAAGGTCAGTTTCCCAAGCTTGCATAACCGGTGGCCAATGAAAGCGTACGTACACGTTGATTTATCCCCGACGGCGACATGGCGGACGTGTAGTACCCGCAGACGGGAGGGAGGGCAAGGACGAGAGGTGAGGACGGTGGGAAGAGATGGGCAGCAGTAGATGGTGGACGGGAGCGGGTCAATAATGCAGTGCCCTCCCCATCCTCCTCTCTAAATACCTCCTCGCCTGCGCCGTCTCACGCACAGACCACTCGCAAATTTCCAGTGACACTCACCCCAAGACAAATCTCCGTCGTCCGAGCCCACGTTCACATTTACCGAAATGCGGACTCAGTCCTCCCCCGTCATGTCCGTCTGCGCGGGCACCGCATAATCCATCAATGTAGGTCCCTGCAACCCTTTACGTCCACGACCGCGTACCTCGTCCGTTCCCCGTGCCGCCCAATATCCTCGCTTCCGTCCTCGCCTGCAGATATTGCATCTTCTTGGCTTACGGTGAGCGTCTGTCCGCTAGTAACATCGGGCCTTGGCTCACCGTTCTGCATTATGCAACAGAACCACTCAACTGGTGGTCGGGCCACACCGAGTCCCAACCCAGAGCAGCAGCTGCCGATTCAGACGGCCGCGACGGTTGCGACAATGCATTGATGCACTGGCCAAAGCAGAGCCCTCATCGACGCCATGCTCCCATCCCCGCGAGGTGTGTCAGTTAATGGGAACTGAGCACGCGACGACCCGAAAACAGAGCCGTCGCGGCGCATGCAAACACATTGTACACCGAGCTCTCACGAAAGCGGAGCCCACAAGACCGCAGTGCCTCGCATCCGAGCGATCCGTTCGCGCAATATGCTGAAGGTCAAAAATGGGCTGAGGCGGCCACCGACAGCTCTTGGCGGAGACGGGCCGACTCAGAGCTGCGGCTCATTGCCGAGGTACGTGCTGTGACAAAGGCCGTGATATCTTACGAGTCGGAGCGCGTCGCAGCCGACCTCGCGACCCTACTGCAAATATGAGGGCCGTGCCGATCAGCCCGTGTTCCCGGGTTGGTCGTGAGGAGCTTCCATGGCCGTAAGTTTCCGAGTCGTCCAGCGGCCGTCTCGCGGATGTATGGCCGTTGCGAAGAAGAATATGAATATTTTGTCCGCGAATGGCAAGCGGGCATAGATGCTTGCAGCGGGAGGAACAAGACGGGTACGTTTCGACTCGGATTTCTCTTCCATGCAGCAGAACCACCTGAACGTCGTCAACGCTTCAGCACGCCGTTGTACACGCACGTTGATCGCTGCAAGCTGCAGAACCTCTGCCGGTATTGCAGCAGCAGGACTGCCCCACGGACGCGAGCCTGGCCCTACAGTTGAGCCAAGCATCTCTCAGCGGCCACGACCTCACGGCAATCCGTACTTTGACATGCACTGGAGCATGTCATTTCGTGTACATAACCAGCATCACGGCCGTACTCCCGAATGGACAGGACGCTGCAGCGAAACGCGAGGTCCACGATCCTCCCGAAATTGAGCGCTGATCGGCGACATCGTCGCTTCGCTCCTCAAACCCAGCTTCTACGCCGGACATCCTGATCCGTTTTCGTCTCGGAGCTCAACACCCCTGGGGTCGGGGTATTCTGGGGCCCGTCGAGCAACTCACAGCCAGCGAGGGAGGGACCTCTCAAGTATGTTACACGGTGTGCGTCCACGAGCTCGTCGTTCTGCTTTTGTCTCTGACAGCGCGGCAGGGCCTACAAAGACCAGACCCTGTGCACAGGACGGAGATCCACCCGAATGCAGACTTATTCGCCGTCGGCTGGCGATGTCTGAAGCGATAGCGGCGGGACGGCGGACTCATCGTCGTCCTCGACAGCTGTTCAACCTCGGCTCTCTGCTGCTAACACATGTCGGGCGTATCACCGACGCTTACGGAGGGAGTGCGATGGGGACGGGGACGGGGATGGAATATATTTTCGAATCCCTGAGCGTGGTGACCGTGTATCCGAGCCCCGCCGAGAGAACTCAAATCCGGCGACGCAGGCAGAACACAACTGGAATTACTCACTGGCGCGAACGGGAGAAAGAGAATGCACTGACGAGCGCAGCTTCCAGCCGGACGTCCTGAGCGCACCACGGGCGCACGGGGCCGCAAGGCCCCGGATGGTTGTCGTCTATGAAGCAGCCGGCCGGGCGTCCCGCGTTGAGTAGCGTCGCGAATGGAATTCAACTGCTGGCGGATCCGGTTCGCACCTTTGCAGGGTCCGAGGGTCCCGGCTCGTGAATTCGTACCCCAGACTCAGGATATCGACCGTCGAGAGGCATCGGGTCCCTGTGAACCGCAGCGCCATTGAGCACGCAGCATTCCCGACTCAGAAGACACAAAGTGAGGAGCGGAATGGCATACCTGGAGCCAGTTCTCCGACCTTCGAACGAGTGCAGCCGAACGTACCGAGAAGCACGGCAATAGGCGGCAGCATGACCCTGGATGGTTGTCGTCTATCATCCTGGGCAGTGGGCAGACACCCTGCCAATAGTTTGGGCATTCGGCGGGGCAGTGAACATGCGGGATACCCGAGTGCTTACCTCAGGGAACTTGAACCTCGCTTCACGTCCTCCGAGTCGCAGCGTCGCATGCCGCCAAGAGACGCGATGGACTGGCAAGACCCTTGCACTGTTCATGCGTGAATACATCACCCGAGGGGCGAGCATCAAGTGGGGATGGGCGGCGAGGCCGGTATACACAGCTGCGACGAGAGATGGTGAGTTATTAACCGCATATAGCCGCATATATGCGGTGCATCGCGTACCTTTACTGCCTCTCTCCGACTGCTCGTCGAGTCCGCCGGGGCCGAGTTCTCGCCGTCGCCGCATTTCAGGGCGTGATTCTTTACTTGGAGGGATACCGGGGGTCGACGAGATGAGGGTTGTGGTCGAAGTGAGGAAGAGAGGTTCAAGGTCGAGGGAGCTCAAACAAAGACGCGTTGACCGAGTTGGTCTCTGGTCTTGCAGGTCTGTGGCACGGCGCTATCAGCCCGACATGGTTTCGCCGGGGTTCCGCCTCGGGAACGCAAGTCCTCAGGCGCGCCCTGCACTCGATCTTTACCCACGCGTGCGCCGGTCGTTAACACGGTAAAGGCATGACGTCAAGAAATAAGAACAGTCTTGGTTCTGCTTTGCTTTCTTGCCGCTCGGCACACGCCGTTCATGAAGCCACTCGCGAGCTCTACTAACCGACTCAGAAATTACGAGGCCGAGGCCGCTTCGTCCCGGCCGCCGTGCATGGTGCACCATGCAGGATACCTGCCAAGTGGATAACCGCATAGGTTACAGACCCGCAAACCCGTCTTCGCGACAAGACCTTCCCCCAGACAACCACCGGCAAGGACAGAGCCGTCTAATCGGCTCATACGTCGCTACAAGCTTGGCGCAGCAGGATGCAGAGAGGCGGAGGCGGAGACGCGGTCGCGGTGTCGTTGAGAGAGTCGTCATCTGCTCGCTAGCGGGACTAAGGGCCGGCCGGCCAAGACTCACATGTACTCACATTTCGGAGGCCCGCTCTCGCGAGCACGCATACAGCACCTACCGTCAGCCGGTGCAGACGCGCAGGAGAAGGGAGCTAGGGTTCGAGACACGGAGTGAGCGCAAAAAAAGCACGCGGACAGCGGACAGGCTGCCGTGTTAGTTGGACGGAAAACGGTGCAGCATCGGGTCGACGGAAGCTCCAAGGCCACGGCCGGGACCCACGAGCGCATGGCAAGGACTTCGTTTGAAGAGCCAGCCTGGAGCCAGCTTCAGACCGCGCTGAAAGCGGGCCGATCTGAACCGACCCCCTGCGCCGACGCCGGTGCCGGCTTTGGTCCGCGAACACGCTCGAAAGCCGAGAAAAAGCAAATGCACACATACCTTCATTCAAGCGAGGGAGAAGCAAAGCACCGTGTAAGAACAGTAAACAGGTATATTTCATATGTACAGAAGGAAAAGTGCAAAAGCGGAATGCAGGCACAGCGGCCGGGAGAAGGGGAACGGGGGCAGGAACGCAGCTCGCAAAGACTCAACGGCATTCAACTTACCTGAGGCATTGACTCTGTGTCTGTCTCGCCCTGAAAGGACACGTCGGGGCTCCAGAGTAAGGAGAGACGGCCGAGAGGAGGATCTGCGGTCTTGAGGCCCGAAGACAGAAGAAGGACAAGGGACGAATGTGAGCATGAGCAGAGGACAGAGGAGACCAGAGAGCCGAGCCCAGAGAAGACAGGAACGGGCTCGAGCAGAAGCCCGAGAATGACGGAGACAGCGGGCCAGAATCGGCATGCGCCGTGAAAGTCGACAGCTGTCGGGGATCGAGACAGGGAGAGGGGACGAGAGACGAGATATAAGCACGATGAGGCACGTACCAGGTTACTGCGCATGCAAACAGCCCTCGCACCCGTTCCACCAGGACCAAGACTGCGAGGACGAGGGACAGACATGTCCTCCCTTGGTCTGTTTGCTGCCAGCACGGGGAGACGAGGGTGCATCCGAGTCGACACGCAGCGGGGGGACGACAGAGCAGAACAGCAGAGAGCAGGGCACAGGGGAGGGCGAACCACCGGAGGGG
>AYKW01000017.1:282299-436574 GCA_002760635.1 Ganoderma sinense ZZ0214-1 | reverse complement strand
CTGCGCATCAGCGTCATTATTGAAGGAACAGCCTGAGATCTCCCAGGTGTCGACGTGGTCGAAGATGCCCGTCTCCTTGTAATTGGGCTCCCCCCTACCAAGCCACTTCCACATCCACTCTGACGCGTACTGGTGGTCGATGCAGATGCGCAACTTCCGCAATCGTCGACCATCCTCGTGGCGGCGCGCGAGTGCGCGGGCGATGATCTCGCAAAACGCCAGGGGGATGGTCCCGACGACGAGCTCGAGGTGCGCGAGGCGCGGGAAGAGCACCGGGCTGTCGCTCTCGAGGACCCGGGAGAGGACTCGCGCCAGCTCCATGTGACCGTCGACGTCCTCCTCACCGCTGATCAGGTCGTACTTGATAAGGAGGGTCGAGACCGCAGGCATGTATGTGGCGAGATGAGACAGAAAGCCCGGGGGCGTGTCCCACTGATAGGTCAGGATGTGGGACTCCTCGACGCCAGACAGCGGGAGCACGGTCGGGAGGCCGGTAAATGCCCAGTCCGTCCTGTCTTCGTCTGGGACGCCGAATTGCACAGACCTGAGCGTCATGAAGAGAGAGACGTTGCATCCATGCAGCATGACGTCAAACTCTGCGAAGCCGGGGGACACATCCAACGCCAGATGGGGCATTGGGCGCGGGGCGAGGGCGTCTAGAAGGAAGGGTGTCGACGAGGGGGTCCATTCGCTGAGATGCCAGTGGAGGTCAAGAAATACCAGCCTTGGGACCTCTAAGGCGTTCATGAGGTAGGATATCCCAGCGGCAGGATCCATCCGGAAGGTGTGCAAGATCTGTAAGCGAGGGAGGGCGACGGGTAAAGAGGCTGTGGCTGGATTCAGGGGGACGATGAAGTCGCTGGATATGATGTCCAAAACTTCGAGAGAAGGGGTGCTTCTCAAGAGGTCGAGTACGTCGGAAGCATTAAGTCGTCGTATGTCGGCCAGGCGTAAATGCGTGAGTTGTGGCAGAATGTGGGCTGGAACGAAGAGAAAGCCATTCAAGAGCATCGCTTTGAGGCCAGGGAAAAAACCTAGAGCACCGGTCAACATCAACATCGTTGAATCCAGCATAATGTTTTCGCAGAAAAGGCAAAGCACAAGGAGTCGTGGCATATTGACCGCCAAGATAGATTGCAAAGCGGAGACGGAATCTCCCGCGCAGATGTCTAGCTCGCGAATCCGTGTCCCGTTGTTCCTTACCGCGACTTCGAGTGTGTTTTCCTCGCCTGTGATGTCTCCGCACAAATGGATGGCTGCCTCTAAAGATCGGGCAAGTAGCACTGGGGCGTACGTGCGCCGTTGAAAGTCGATCTCTGTCCACAAGGAAGCAGCATGGAAGGCGATCGCACGCCACTTGTGGCACACAAGCAAATATTACGGCGATGAGGGGCTTGTAGGAAGCGAATTCAGGGCGAGGGGCCCAATAATTCGCACTACGGAGAGACGGCGGAGGCCTAAGATGAGCGAAAACCATTTGGAGAAGCTCGGGAGGGAGCCTATTGATGGGGATGGGCAGAGATTCGTTCCGAAGCCTCCTCAGTTGCATGATGGCTAGACCGGTGTCTCGTTCTAGATTTTCCAACTATCAAAATGCCTTTAGTACACATTCGCTGGCACCGAGATATCGGTTGAACATACAATTTCATCTCTAGGTCTCGTTAGCAAGCGTTTTCATGAGATTAGAGAATCTCTCACTGTGCAACAGAAACCCCATTTTGCCGCAATAGGGCCGTAGTGTGTGTCAAGAGTTGCTGCACGATAGCGGCGATGGTCTCCAAGGTTGTCATACCCGGCTGAGATGAATCGCAACGTGGCAGATACTGCAGACTAATAGTTGTTAGCCTTTATATTAAACGATGCTTTTACTATGTATGCATACAGCTCAGTAGACCTCGTAAAGGAGCTGGCGGAGCAAAGACAAGAGCGCAGACGATGACTCGGACAAGGTTCCCACCGTCATCAACGTGCGCCTAATGTGTAGCGCCCAATGACAGAGGCTCACTTTCGGCGCTACGTAAGTATCCATACATCTGTACTTGTCACACGTACTCTCTGAACCTTGGTCAAGAGTGCGTGGGCAAAACCAAAGTAAGCGTAAAAGTCATGATATATTCCTGGAACCAGGCTCCTTGCAGCATTTGTGAAGACCAAGACACTCGAGCCCGGATCGACAGTACTCAGGCTAGTGCTGCAGTGACGGCGGGAGTATATACGGTCTGACTATTCGCCGGGGCCGAGACGGGATGCTTGGGACTGGGCTGAGGTCAGGCACGATATACCTCGTCCTCCAACGCACGGACAGTGACTACTGGACATCACACACAAGTGTATCGGAACTGAGTTACACTTGAAAAGCATCTAATCCTGGGACTCTCTAGCATGGCCCAAGACACTCGGATCCGGATCGACAACACACCATGGGAGCAAGTTAACAACGTCAAGAGATTGCGCAAGCACGCCCGCCCAGCGCCCCGACACGATCACTCTTCCCAATATTCATGCCTCGCCTGCTGCACACAATCCCTCCATTTCCCCCATCCCAACCTCTGCGTATCCCCGTCGTTGGGCTCGTGGCCAGCGCCATCCGAGGAGCCGTCAGGGATCTCGCAGACATCGACGTGGTCGAAGATCCCCGTCTTCCTGTATTCCGACACCCGCCCACCCATTACCCTCCAGCGGAACGAATCGTAGTGCTCGTCATCAACACGAATGCGCAGCCGCTGCAACCGCCGTCCGCCCACGTCGCGGTGCCCCAGCGCCCGCGCGAGCAGCTCGCAGAACGCCAGTGGGATGCTGCCGACGATGAGCTCGACGTGCGCGAGGGCGGGAAGAGGCACCGGGCCGTCGCTCGTGAGGACGCGGGCAACCACTCGCGCGAGCTCCATGTGGCCGTCGGTGTCGTCACCATCGTCGTAGTCGTAGTCGTCGTCGTGCGTCTCGTGTTTGATGAGGAGCGTCGAGACCGCGGGCATGTAGACGGCGAGGTGGGGCAGCACGTCCTCGGGCGCATGCCACTCGCGGGCCCGGATGTGGAACTCCTCGATGCCGGAGAGCGGGAGCGTCGTCGGCAGGTCGGTGAGCATCCACTGCGCCCATTCCGTGCCAGTGTGCAGCACATTGTGGGCGTGGAGGCCGATCGCTAGCGAAGCACCGCTCCCGTGGAGAGCGGCGTGGAAGGATGGGTTGAAGTCCGAGTCGCTGCCCACGTCGAACGCGAGACGGCGCATCGGGTGCGTGGCGAGGGCGCGAGGGAGGGGCGGCACCGACAGGAGTGTCCCCCCGTTCACATGGACTGTGAGGTCAAGAAATGCGAGAGACGGAACATCCAAGGCAGCCATCAGGCAGTGTGCCACGGCGGAAGTCGAATGGGAGATGTGTGCGCTCTGCAAGCGAGGGAGGGAGACGGGCCGCGAAGAGATTGTGGCCGAATTCGGGGGTGGCGAGGACGTCCCTAGACTTGATTTCCAGAACCTCGAGGGCGGGGGTGTTTCTTAGTAGATCAAGTATGGTCGAAGCGTCAACTTGAGCCATGCGGGCCAGGTGTAAGTGCGTGAGCCGTGGTAGAACGTGGGTGGGAACAAAGAGAACACCCGTCAAGAGGATTGCTCTGAGGGAAGGGAAAGATGCTTGGGCACTGTTCAGCTGCAGCACTGTGGCAGCTCCAGTGGGGTCGGCCCGGGCGTACTCGCGGGAAAGGCACAGCGTGCGAACTTGAGGCATATCGGCTGACAGGATCGACTGCAGCGAGGACAACGGACCTTGAGCCCAGAGATCCAGCTCCCGAATTCGTGCCCCGTTGTCCTTGATGGTCGTTTCAAGTGTGTTGTCCTTGGAGGTGAGATGTCCGTTCAAATGAATAGGCGCACCTAAAGATCGGGTGACTAGCAGCGAGGCGAAGGGGCGTTTTTGTGCGAAGTCGATATCTGTCCACAAGAAACCGGCATGAGAAACATTTAAATGCCACTTTTGGCACACCAGCATTGCAGTTATGAGGGGCTTGTAGGAACCAAACCCGATGAAAGGGACCAGATACGTCAATTTACGGCGGGGAGACGGCGGACGCCTAAGATGGCCAAAAACCATGGAAAGCAGCTCGGGAGGGAGCCGATTGATGGGGAGAGATTCATTTCGACCTCTCTTCAGCTGCACCATTGCAAGTCGAGTGTCTCGTTCCAGGCTCTCCAGCTGTTAATAGGAATTCAATACACATCCGCTGACGCTGAAATATCAGTCGAGCGCACCATTTCATCTCTATGTCTCGTTAGCAAGCAGTTAAACAGCATGCAAGGATTGCTTACTGTATAATAGTAACTTGAACCCCGTTTTGCCGTAGTACGTCCGTAGTTTGTGCCAAGAGTTGCTGCACGGTAGCGGCGATGATGTCCAACTTGTTTGTCATACTTATTCAATCTGATTGAGATGGATCGCGATGCAGCAGACACTACAGACTGCCAAATATTAGCCTCTATATGACAGGAATGTTGCATGTGCACATACAGTGCGGTAGACGTCGTAGAGGAGCTGGAGGAGCGAAGACAAGAGCAAAGACGAGGCCATCCCACGCAGGCCACCGATTAATATTTCTATCACTGCGGTGTTGCTGCGGTGTGCGCCTAGTAATCAAACCACGTTTGATGCTGGCTCTCTAACCCTTGGTCTCAGGCTGGAGCGCAGAAAAAGGTAAGCTTAAACGAAGTTGACGTCGGGTCGTTGTGGAGCATATCGCATCCTGGAAGCCAGTGGCTTCTCCCTCAAGGAACTATTCTCCAGGTCACCAGTCACTATCCGTGCGTTGGAGGACGAGGTATATCGTGCCTGACCACAGCCCAGTCCCAATCATCCCGTCTCGGCCCCGGCGAGTAGTCAGACCGCCTAGAAGATCCCTCGTTAACGTGGTCGAAGAGCCCTGTCGCCTTCAGGTCAACACTCCCGTCCTGAAACCTTCCCGAGGGCCAGAACTTGAAGGCGCCGGTATGAATACAAAGATGCCGCAGCCTTCGTCCATCCCGGTCCCGCTTCTCCAGCGCGGGGCCCCCTCAGGATCGCGATGAAGGCCCGAGAAGTTTCGACAACGTCGACTTCAAACGAGCAGAGCTTCGGGAAGACCACGGGGTCGTCTGCGAGCAGCGCGTGGGAGAGCGCGACACCGAGCCAAGCTCCACAGGCTTGGCGGGGTCGAAGTGGCCAGGACAGCGCGAACCTATGAGCATGAGGCAAAGTTTCGTGACGTTCTCGAGACAGGTCCTGAGGCGCAGCAGACAGTCCGGGTCCATCACGGAGGACGCGAGACGGAACGTCATGACATTCGAGAGCGAGAGGAGGGTCGGGAAGGTGGCGAATGGCCACTGGCGGCGTTTCTCGAGAGGAGAGATGACCTGGTCGCTCGAGGTGAAGTAGCTGAGCACAACAGTCGACTCCTCACCCTGGAATCACGCAGTGAAGAAGAGGTAGTCGCCGGAGATCAGGAGTGTGACACAAATGGGTGTGTGTATGGCCAGCGAACCTGGGAGAAGGCGTTCCAGAAGCGTACCGGACTGGGCAAAAAGGACTTCGTATGACACTGCGGTGACGTTTGGGAGCTGTAGCCGGGATACAAGGTAGTGAACAACATTTGTGTCGGCACCGTTGATAGTCAGGTTCCGGAGACGAGGAAAAGTTGTGGAGGCGGCAGTTCCTCGAGCTAAGCAGACTGCGTCAATATTCTCTTTGGCAGTTTTCTCAACTAGTAACGTACAGTTTGTCGGCTGCGAAGACGTCAGAACGAGATGGGAAGCAGATCGAAGATGGTGGTACACACTCGACAATTAAGGGTTCACCAGAGCGGACAATAGTGGTGCTCCTATCGAGGAGATCTTGAAGAAGGGGATCCATGGCAAGCTGCAATGCTGACATGTCCCCCTGGCCCTCTGTGGAAAAGACCGAGTCGTTCCAGATTGTCGAAGGTAGTACCGGCGTGGAACTCCTATCAGGAAAAACGAAAATGCGACTGTTGCTTGCAAAAATTGTGATCAGATATCAAGAAATATGTCTGGAGACAGAAAGTGATGAAAATTGTTACTTGTAGATATACTTAAGACAATCTTCTGGATAGTCGAAGCAATGGTTTGTGGACAAGCATACGAGATTCAGTCAAAGGTCTCCGTCGACCGACGACCGCCGACCTGGTAGGGATTACCAGCTCCATGGGTGTCTTGTTGGTGGACCCATGTGTGGCATTAATGGGGTAGTGGTAACCTGGGTCGTTGCCATCGACCCGCCGGGGGTTCGATTCCCCCTTAATGCATAACGGGCCTTCCTATGCGATTTTTTCTGCTGCGTCCCTCTTTTCGCTTCCATTCAGCAGTCACAGTACTTAGGTCCATATGAATCGTGCCTCCGACACCATTGCGAATGTGGCCGACGAGGCGCTGCTTATTCCGAGCTCACATACTCCATCGTATTAAAAAAAGGGGTACCCATGCATCTATATGTAACTATAGGTGGCCACCTAATGTCCCAAAATCTTAAAACGTCCCATCTATCCTAAAAGAAAGATTGCAAAATGACATCCAACACGCCCAACACAAATCTAATAACTCCATGGCCACCTTCGCCGCGCTCATGACCCATCCGGGGAAGCATCGTAATCGATCCCCAGTTCCTCGAACTCCTCATCAAAGCTGCCAAACAGATCCACCATCATCTGTGCCGCCACGTCCTTCTCCCGTATCCGCCGGAGGTACCAGAGCTCCCGGAACGTAACGGGCACCTCGACGTACATCCACGCGCCGAGGAGCAGGCGCTGCAGGCCGTTCATCGGCAGGTACAGCGCGCGGCGGCCAGACCAGCGCGCGAGCATCGCGAGGGAAATGGAGAAGCCCATGCTCCACCCGACCGCGCTCGATATTTGTTCGAGCTGTGAAGGCACGACGAGATGTACAAGCGTCAGCATCAGCTTTAATGCAGTGTTGAAGGATAAGAACAGGACTTGCCCGGCCGGAGCTGCGGTTCGCGAGGTGCGTGGCGCAGATCTCGAGGTCCTGGTGCGGGAGGGCGACGATGGACTGCTTCTCGTCGAGGCTGTTCAGCAGGAAGAGCGCCCACCTGTCGAACGACGCCTGGCTGGACCAGAGGTGGCGGTCCCACCAGGCGAGCTTGCTCGCGATGCCCGACGAGTAGTAGTCCTCTGTCGAGCCGACGGGTTAGCTTGGCACTGGGGGAGCACGGGAGCACGGGAGCACGGAGCCGGACGTACCTTCGCGAATGTGCTTGAGGACCTGTGCGAGCCCCGGTTCGACGGTGAGCGAGGTGAAGGATTCCTGCCCGTCTGGACTGTCCAGGGCGGCTGCGGCGTGATCGCCCGCGCGGTCGATGATGTGGAGGCGTTTGTCGTCCATGACCATCTCGGTGTACGCGACTGCCTGCTGCACGTAGAGCATCGCAGAGGTGAACGCGAGGCCATACAGCCCGGGCATCTTGAGTGGCGTCAGGGGAGGAAGGCGGCGAGGCCTATGGCGGCGGTAGTAGCGATGCAGGGCATATGCTGGGGGAAAGACCACGACCGGCCACCATCGCAGCCACTGTGGGACCTGGGCTTATGACGGTGAGCAGTCCATTTTCAAGTTCGTCATGAAGGAAAGTACGGTATCTGACTTACCGTACTGACGCCGCCATCACTGGCAGAAGGCCGATGAGCCTCCAGCACTATCTGTTCCGGTTTGTGGATTCCAGAACTCGAAGGTTCGTTCTCCGAACCATACGCGTGCGTTGGAGGAAGTAAGCTCGTCGTAGGAAGATCCAGGTCAATTGTACCAACCGACGACGATGCGTCATTCATCTTAGAGAATTTACAGTTACCAGTGCTCCCGTCTGGGGTCGTGAGGCGAGGTGTGAGTGGTACGGGGGCTCCTAAGGAGAAGTTAATATAAGGTTATTGAGTCAAGTTCAACATATGTTGACGAAGCGCGCAAGACGGACCCGGCTGCCCGGCAAGAGCCGGTCGCCAGGCGCTGACATGATCCAGACACGTAGTTCGAGTCCGTCTGAAGCCACTTTTGCGGAGGTTTGCGACATGAGTTTCCAGTAAGTACTATACGACATCTCCAATTAGCCATGGCATGTGGCACAAAAGCACATCACTCTCATTATATGACTCAAATAACGTATTTGACATCGCTCGCCGATAATGGAGGATTATGCTCCCAATGGGAGCCCGGGACCCGGGTGCGAAAGATCCCACGTCTGCCCTCTTGAAATCCCACCTCCGTTCCTTGTACCACGTACCACCAGGGTATGCTCGTGAAGGTGATACGAAGAAGGTATCAAAGTCGCCATCTGACTGTCGATGTTGCCAACCGAGCTTGAGGCCAAGGCATCCGGCTCCTGAACACGGTCCTCTTGCGACCGCCATCCAAGACGGTACCTGTTGCCCGTAATATTGCGTCCAGCTCAGGAAAGGTGAGCTTAAGATACCTTTTCCCGCGCAGGAGAAACAGCTGCGAGTCCGCCCTCGGCATGTGTACGGAGTGGTCTCGGAGGACCAGCGAGCGATTGTCCGAAGCCGAGGTCGATGGTGCGGGGAAGGGAAAACACTGAGTGAAGCCTGTTTGTTCCCGGCACGATACCCTCGTGCTTAGTGTCGGCGTAGGATGGAACAAGACGATGAGTGACTAGGTGGTAATGCGATGGGGACTGGGAACGCTTACTCTCCAAATGCCACGGTCAATGAAATCTGCGCTTTTAGTCTCACACCTTTCCTCGACGAGGGAAGGACACGTCACGAGAATGCACACGCTCAGAGGAGCTGCAGCTAATTTTCTTCACAGGATGGAAAGTGGTCCCTGAAAGTAGAGAGTCGAGTCGGTCCGAGACGGACGGCATGCTGTGCTGCACAGACCTTCCAAGAGTGAATGCAGGAAGTATAAGTTGATTTCTGAGGAAAACGATATGAGAAGGACGTACAGGGAAGACCATGGCGTCGTTTAGAGGAGGGCGAGGATGCTGAGGTTTGAATAACTAACTTGAAATGAGGGGGAGGAATCACGAGCTCAGGGTGCGCGAAAGGACGCCAGGTGAGAAACAAATGCCCAATATTACTCGCACAACCTGTCTTTTATGCCACACCTGGGAAGGTCGCGCCAACACGGCTCTAATTCTGCTTCGTATAAGAATCGAGTCGGACCCTTGCGCTCCGTGGTCGACTGTGAGCTCCAACACAGCCCGGTTGCCGTCATAGAGATCTAAGGGGGAGACCGGGTAAGTTAGAACAATCGGATCCTGGACGAAGTGTAAACACTCACTACTCACTGTTTAACCTCGCGTCCAGCTACTACAGACAGTTGATGCTGCGTCGCAGTTTTCCACCGCCATCCATGATTCTTGCAGAGTAAGCCCCAGGGCTCTCATCCAGTTCGTGTCGTTGACATGCTCACGGCATAGATTGACTGGAGCTCGAGGAGCAGTGGAGGTGGCAGAGAAAGAGTCTGAGCAGAGCGGCGCGACGAGGCTGACACGGAGCCGTGCTGCGATTGGCTGCGCTGTCGTCATTCCAATCACGTGTGAGCATGCTTCTTTGCTTTGGCGCTTGTACGTGGCTGGAACTCAACCTCTTCCTCGTCGTCGGCCCCGTCCTCCCCGTCCTCCTCTTCCCCCCTCCCCCCCTCCGCCCTCCAGGCCTCCTACCTGCCCGGCCCCTCGCTGTTCTCGCGCTCTTGTCCAAATTATTGCTGGGTACTCGGGGTGCGTCGTCTGAAATGCTTGCATACATCTCGAACCAAACACCGAACAGACTCTTTGAATGGCCCAAGATGTCACGACCCCCGCACACGACGAGGGTGCCATCCACGCCCTCTGGCGGTCGTTCGCGATGATCATCTTCTCCGAGATCGGCGACAAGACCTTCCTCATCGCCGCCATCCTCGCCATGCGCCACCCCCGCATCATCGTCTTCGCCGGCGCGTTCGGCTCCCTCGTTGTCATGTCCATCCTCTCCGCCGAGCTCGGCCACATCCTCCCCACCCTCGTCCCCCGCAAGTGGACCCAGGCGTGCGCCGCCGCCCTCTTCCTCGTCTTCGGGCTCAAGATGCTCCAGGAGGGCCGCGACATGAAGGCCGGCAACGAGAAGATCCAGGAGGAGATGAAGGAGGCCGAGGAGGACATCGAGGGCGACGAGGCCGCGCACGACGGGCTCGACCTCCCCACCGACGCCATCCCGCTCGAGGCGGTCGAGGCGGGCCACGGGAACGGGAGCGGCCACGCCCGCAGGCGGTCGAACGGCGGGCGCCCCGCGTCCCCCCGCAGCCCGACACAGACGATGAAGTCGTATGCCGAGTCGGCGCGCAACTTCTTCAGCTACCTCCTCGGGCCGGTCTTCGTGCAGTCGTTCGTGCTCACGTTCCTCGGCGAGTGGGGCGACCGCAGCCAGATATCCACCATCGCGCTCGCCGCGGCCGATGTGAGTACTTACTTATCTCGCCCGCTCCGCGCTATATGCGGTGGTGCCTGACCTCCGGTCCTCGTGCGCGCGTAGAACTTGTATGTCGTTGCGCTAGGCACGATTGTCGGCCACTCGTGCTGTACAGCGCTTGCCGTCATGGGCGGTCGGTATGTATCCACCAAAATATCCGTGAAGCATGGTGCGTGCCTTTCTCCTGAGAATGCCAGCGGGCTGGCATTGTGCTAACTCCGGCTCCATAGTTACCCTGGCCGCGAGCGCGCTGTTCATCCTCTTTGGGATTGTGTATTTCTACGAGGCTTTCCTATCCATAGACACGGACAAGGCGGATCTACATCCTCTGTCGCCTTAACAGGGCGTAATAATTTAGAATAACTCTATTTCATCTGCAGGATTCAGACACTGCGTGCATTGACCCATCAGTCTGCAAAGTGCAGAGAGAGCCGACTCGGCTCTCTGAGGAAATTCTGATGTCGATTTTGTCATTGGGAATGTGGCTCCATACACTATGATCGATTTTAGCCGCTTGAAGCTAGCTTGAAGAACCGTTGCGGTGCGTTCGTTGCTAAAATGATCCTCCCGCGCTTTCCAGCTTCATGGTAGCAACAGACAGGAAACAATGACCCGTCCCCCTTCAAGAACGGTTGTCGGTCCAGCCCGTTCCAGATGCGCTTGAAGCCCAGGCAGTGTCCTTCAACACTTCCGTCCGCAAGTCCGAAATGTATGTGTCCCGTTCACTACTTACCATGAGGCTTCGGAACCACGAATGAACGATCATTTCAAATCCGGCGACCAACGGCAGGGCCGACATCGAAGTTCCACCTGAAGCATTCAGCGAAGAATATTCATATTCATAGGTCCCAGGTCCCAGGTCCCAGTTCACGTCTCTCAGACGCGGCCGACGCGGCACCACTCATGGTTCACAGCCACCACACGCGCGCGCAGCGAAAACGAACACTAGTACTTGAACTTGAACCGGGTGGTTCTCGAGCTCATCTGATTCAGAGTCCAGCCCATTGACAGCGCGCCCCTTCATTTCGTTTCTTCGTTTCGTTTCGACTTCATTTCGCCTCTTATCCCCGCCCCGCGGCGCGTTCGTTCTCACCTTCCCATCACATCACATCGAGCGACCGTCGGACCGCACCAGCTCGCGGGTCCCGGGATGGGATCTCCACCTCTCGATGCGGGGTCTTACCGTCACGGTCTTGGCAAGGGACCGCCGGCGGCCGCCTACTGTATGCACTCAGCGCTCGGCGCCCAGGTCTCGGGATTTGGAATGCGGGACTCGGGACGCGGGACGCGGAGGGGCCTGCCCTTGGGCCTTGTGTCGCGGGTCGCGGACATACAGGGGTCCGCGACGCCCGCGCGGGCGTATCGCGTACGAAGGCTCACTAGCACTTAGTAGCAGCACCGTACGTAACGTAACGTTCGCCACTCAATCTGCTCCGCTCACCGTGGCCCGGCCCCGACTCGGACAAGTCCCTGCAACTCGAACGGTGCGCCTTTCGCCCGCACGACGGACACAAGGACGTATTGCAGCCCTGGATACGGAGGAGTCTGAACCGGCGAGCGACGATCCGGCCGGCCCTTGGGCCTCAGGCCTCACGCTTGGGTCTTGGGTCTTAGACTGGGGACCCTTGCTGTCCGCCGACGTTGTCGGAGTGGGAGAAGAGTGGGATGGGGATGGGGAGAGGAGGGGAAGGAGGTACGTACCTGCGTTGTTGATAGTTGTGCCAGTGCATGTGCATGTGCATGAAGGCTTACCCGCCGTCTCGTCGCATCGATCCGTTTTATAGCCACTCGCCGGGTCTCGCGTAGGCCTTGCCGCGAACCTCTGCAACTGCCAACGAGAGATCTGTCGTCGCATCGTCAGCGTCCTTGCCAAGTCGCCGATCAAGAATGTGAGAAGAGCGCACAGCGTGGAATGGAACAGGAAGACACACTCGACCAGACTCACTGCGAGAGTCGGAGGAACGTATACCTTTGCGACCCATTCCATTCCCGTATTTGGAGGATTTCCGCGGGGTCTAAGGCAACCATTATTTTGTAGGCCACACGTACTCCGCGTGATTTTCGACGAGTTAGCAAGCCAGAATCGGGGCGAAGCATAGACTGGGACGAGCGGTGTGCCGAAGCTGCAACGGGACCAGTAGCTTGAATGTTCGAGCGCTCCAAATTCGCCCAGGTCCTAACCCTTTATACCGCCTTCGTCGTACGTGGTGTCTCTCGTTTCCTCATCCACCTAACCCTCGCGATTCACCCTCTTGCTGATTATCGGATTTTCTGCGATAGCAGACTGTACAGGGGAATGAATGCGACCACAGCGCGGTGGGAGGACGTACGATGGGTTTCCCAGAAGATTATCCACACTTTCTCCGGGCAGGATAGAGTTGGCTTCTCCGAACTGCGAGTCCTAGCCACCTAAGTCGCTCCCTTTCTCCCCCCCGCCGCGCGAATACAAGGTGCGTAGCCAAGAACGGCATCACGTGACGACTCTGAAAGTCTAATTGGCTATTTTGAAGGAGATCCGGGCGGCGATTCTCGTCGCAAGCCGACGCTATCGTGAGCCCTGCGCATCCGCGGCAGCCCCAGCATGTTCTTGAACGTGCGCCGGGCCTCGATCGCTGCCTCGATGGGCGCAGAGCCCTGGAAACCAGCTGCCGCGGTCCAGATAGGATAGATGCATCATGCCCGACGCTGAGCATCGTGGCAATGCCGGACCCTTCGACCATGGTTCCACCGGGAGCCTGTGGAGGAGCATCCCCCGTTGCGCCAGTGTGAGTGGGTGTTTAGGGAGGCTGGCTTGCCACTTACAACGTCGCCTCCCCCCAGGGCCTCCCACGCCTGGCACTGATTATCAGAATAGTTTTGAGTTCGACCCGAGATCTCCACTGGTTGGATGGCTGCATAGACGAATGGCGACCTTGTTTTTACGGTGTATCTCCGCCCCATTCTCTCATGAGAACGAGCGAAGGGCTGTACACTCTGCGGGGAGGGTGGTAGACGCCCAGTCGCCGCTGGAAAGTCGTCGAGGTACGGCGAGATTGCGCGTCGTCGTTTGTGCGAGGATCCCTCGGCGACCACCCGGGCGACCAGGCGTGGCCGGCGCTGAACATCCAGAAGCCTCGCGGACTCCATTGGTGAGTGTCTATAAGTCTCTCGACCGTGTAAGCAGCGCATTAAATGACAACAGCGCTTGGAGGCACCCCGGGAACCCATGTCGAGCTTGCCACCGACTGCGGTCTCCCGCTTCCGCGCCGAGCTCACGGTCTCATGCACCTCCTTCCATCTCCACCCTCCTCCACTCGCGGGGTCACCGTGCGTCGCCGCTATGGCGGCCGGGCAGGTGGGGGGCAAACATAGCGCATTCCCAGAGCGCGGCGTGCCTGTGCGCCGAGGGGACAATCCTGGCGACGTAGCGTCTATCTCTCGGCCAATCTGCGTCGCAGGAAAAGGTCCGTGCTCCAGAGTATCCACCGGCCAGGACGCGCATCGACGAATCGGACGCGCCACGCCCCCCGGGAAGCGTGGTTCTGCCCAACCCGCGCGGCGAGGCGCACCCAGGGCCCGGTTCCCCGCCAGGATGTGCCCCCATTCTGCCCCTCTGCTCCCAGGCAGCGTGCTCGGGTGCTGGCGGGGTCCGGTTCTTTGTTCCAGACGAGCCGGACGCTTGCGCGGGCCTTGAATCCGAGGGAACGCGGCGCCCTTTATTGGTGCGTTTCTCGCCTCGAGACGCGATCGGTGCGTACATGAGGACCTACCGCACGCTCGGGGGCTTCCCTGGACCAACAGCCCGCTTAGAGGCTGCATTCCCTCCCGATCTATGGCGGTGTTTGTCAGGGGGTCCGATCGTCGCCATCTCCTACAGCCACCCACAAGCACACAACGCAGCGCGTGGGGGACGGTGAATGGTGTTCGTTGCACCGTCTATGCGGGTGTGTCACAAGGCAGCCTCTTTGCGTCACGGTGCCGAAACTGATTCTCTTCTGCAACAGATCCCTGAGCGCGGTCATACCGAACTTTGTTTGTGTCATACACACAGTGCACCGCTCAGGATACGACGTTCGTTCCTTATCTGGCAACCCCGTTGCTTTCGTAGCGTGCGGATCCCTGCTTTCGAATTACCTCTCGTAAGTGGTCTACACGACTCTCCTTTATCCGATGTCACTCAATCATTTCTCGTGTGAACGATACTCCACCACGCCGTTCCCGAACTCGGAGGCTTGATCCGCACCGAGCACTCTGTTGCGCCGCACTAGTGGCACCCATTCTCTGTTTGTGCTCAAATATGTCTTCGTGATTGATAACGCGCTCCCGGAAACTCAACCAAAGAAATTCTTTCCTTTAGGCCATGGCACGTGGCATGAATATCGGACGCCGCGCTTAGTATGGGAAGATTTTACTCGTCGGCGACTTGCTCAGAAGGGCAATATCCAAGCCATCGTCTCCACGAAACTCGGTGGTTCTCTTGGCGAACATTACTAAGGTAACGCAGAGAACGACCGAACCCAGCCTCGGTCGTATACTCTCGAGGCCTGGTCGTGCCGATACTGTCATGAGCGATGGTTCGAAAGCTATTCTTGCTTTCGTCACGGTCTTCTCGGAATTGGCGTTCCTAACCCTCCGCGAATGCATTGCTCGAGGTGGGATGTCGTACCATACATTCGTGGCCAAGCGGCCTCAATGGTTATAACGTGTACATTCTATTCTATGCCCTTCTGCTCTCGGTCACGTTCTATGTGTCCACAGACATATCAGGCAACATGTTCCCCCTGCTTCTAGCGGCGGACCGCCTCGGCTCCGTCCTTGAGTTCCCAGACGCTTCCGACCTCTTCGTGCAGCCGCTGCGCTCGCACACCGACAGTGAGTAATCGAGTGGGGCGGAAGCATCTTTAGAGAGAGGGCCTTACGTCAGGTTTGATCTCGAGGCCGACGAGGGCTTCCAGCACCGCGCGGCCGGCCCACGCTTCGATCGCCGCGACTTCCTGGGGCGTTATGAAGTCCTGTGACGTGCGCGAGGCAAACACCATCTGCGCAGCCGCCGCCCGGATGCGTGGAGGGGGGCTGAGCGGCGCAGCCCCCGTCGCGGACGCAGCCACGTCCGGAATCCGCGTCTGCGTCGACGGCGCGTGCACCGGCGGAATCGAGGGCGCAGTCGCGGCGTGGTGCAGCGGGGGTGCTGCGTCTGCGGTTCCCGTCTTCGCGCCGATGGCCCAGCACGCGGCGAGGTGCAGGATATGGAACGTCTCCATCTGCGCATGCAGGGGGGCGCGCCCGTGAGAGCCGTTCCTGACCTAGAATCAGCGGGGGACATACCTCGAGCGTTGCGAGGTCCTTGTGCGCGGCCACGAGGCGAGGAATGAGGTCTGAGTTGTGGTCGGGGAACGAGGTTTGGCGGCCCTGCGAGGAGTAGAAGCTGCGCAGGCAGCCCTGAGCCCAGTGCTTGGAGGTGGCCCTGCAAAACTAACCTGTCTGCTGACGCATTGAGGGTATGGTCTACGATCGACGTCTTGATTTCGGGAGGTTGGGTTGCCCTCAAGGATTTCACAACCTATTTTCGAGCTTAACCTTGGTCGGGCCCTCCCAAAGGCGTAGAGAACGGAAATCTTACAGCGTCATGCAAGACTGGATCCGCCATTACCTGCAAGGCTGCGGTCACCCTAAGAGGTTCCGGGGAGAGAAGCTCCGGACGTACCGGCTTGCTCAGTCTGTAAGGCTCCTCCTGCGAGCTTCCGGTCACGAAATCGTAATCATAATTCCTTGTGACGCAAATGCTGCCCTTGGGAGCCACGACGGAGCCCACCGGGACATCAATGAGAGAGCCACAGGACCCGAGCCTTGGATGTGATGAATTTCATATCAAGAAAAGAATGTCAGTTCAAACGCTCGGCTACCGCGCAGACATGAAAAATGACATTGACCTCACCACGAGCATGTCGCCAGTCAAGCATTCCCTTACTTCGCGCACGAAGAAATCGGCATTAGGATAACCCATGCCAATTGCGATGACTGACACCGGTACGCCCTTGTAGCGGCCAGTGATGGTCGTAAAACCCCTCTCGGACGTGATTTCGAAGGGAGTTGGGGTGGCGTCGAGATACGAAGCGACTCCATGGGCGCGTGAAGGAGCACCTAGCGTGATCTAAAGCGTTCGTACCCTTGGTTAGTGCTACTTTAGTGCAGGGACGACCGTGAAGTGGGCGCACGATACGATTGGCCACCTCTCCGGCGCGGAGGCCTAGATGATATACACGTTGGTCAAGCGTGCGGGGAAAGTCTACGGGGTGGGTGGAAGGGAAGAAAAGACGTCAGCGTTAACGAATCTCGCCAACTTCTATGACACATACTGGCGTCAAGGATGCGGTCCCTCATGTGGCAAGCTACCGTTGTGCTCTCCCAGTTGATACTCCAGCGTATACAGTTTGTCTGCCCGTGGTGGTAGCCGAATGACTCGAATTGAACGTAAACGCAGGACTTGCCTGGGCGGTATGTCGAGATGATCGATTATTGAGCCGGTCACACGTGACGGGCCCAGAATGCGGTGTTGTTTGCCGCTGCCTTTCCGGGCCTGGCCTCCTCGCGGTTCGCATTGCGAGTCGGCAGAAACCAACGTTCGTTTTCCTTCGTCCGTCTCCATGATTTTGCCTCAAACGTTTTGGCCTCTTTTGTTAACACCGTCTTCATCTCCGGAGTACCCATGCGGTGGAACTACCCGTTCTACAGCAGCCGCTATTCCCGCATCGCAAACTCGTGACGACATCCAACTGGTTCTGAGGGGGTCAAAGGGGCAGGCACTCGCGGACCTTTTGCTTGTTATCGAGAGAGCGGTATGTCATCCGTGTCCGTGTCCTGCCTGGAGCCCCCATTCCGATGATCGAATCGATTGCTGAAAGGTCCCGACGTGCACAGTGCTCACAACCATGCCCGCCGTGGACTTCGCCGCGCTCCCATGCAGGCAGTCGTATCCGCAAAACCTCCTACTGTACGCCCAGAACACCCCAGCGCTCGCGGGAAGCAGACCCATCGACGTGCCTTTACTCGAGGGCAGATCCTTCTCCCCGTCTATTCATAACCGCGTTCGCCCACGCCCACGGCGCGACTCGCACCGTGCAGACGGTAGCGGATATACTTGACGACGCGTGAGACGACCGACCGTGCTCGGCCTGTGGGACGTCTGCGCTGTGGCGACGGTATCCGCCGAATTTCCCGCCTACCCTCCGCGCGGCTTCGCGCGTGGCGCGCTACCAATAGCCCGTGCCCAACCCTCTCACTCTGTTACGCTCTTGCGATGAGAACGGTCGCGAGAGAGCCCCCGGCTCCCACACGGCGCGTAAACGTTGATGCCAGCTTCCAACCTTCCAACCTTCGCGCCTGGGGTCACCATACCCACCCCATGCTCCCTTCGGAGCTCCGTGGGAGCTGCGTCCCACTGGACACGGTTCGACCTCTACTGAGGGCGGGAGGGTTTGCCAGGACGCGATCAAACTCCCACCGTCATAGGCGGTGGGCACGGGACGCAACTCTCTTCCAATTCTCAACGTTCAACCCATACCCGTTCCGGAAACAAGCCACCCAGGTTCGATATGGTACGCCCATTCACTTTTACCGTCAATCCCCTCTCCGGCAAGCTCCTTGCTCAAATGCATTGGCATTTAGAATAGTGGCCGTAAAGCGCGCCGAACAGAAGCGGGCCCGGCCTCCTAGTCTATCACTTGTTAGAATGCACAATTCCTCGTCGTCAAGCTGTGTGGCCTGCTCTCCATGGTGTCGGGCCCGGCGTGAAGATTTCCTGGGCTGGGCGCGAGGCGGAGTCGTTGGGGGCCCGGTCGTGCAGGAAAAGAAGATGCTTCGTGCCCACTCGCCTTGGCTTCTCGCAAAACCGAGAACGACGGTTGGACAATACGGGGTCCAGGATCATGCTTCTCCCTGGCCAAGCGACACCGTGACTTGCAGTCCCGAGGCCTTGCAGCGTCCGCTGGTGAGTACTTACCGGCTCCACCTCGCGCTACCCACCCGTAATGAGAAGGCCTGTTCTCAACGCTCGCGTTCCGGGAGAGACAAAGGCCATAACTGCCCCGCAGAATCCCATACAATGCTCCCGTGAAGCATCGCAGCGAGTCGGCATGCGGGTTCGTGCTGTGGCACGTCCGCCGCGCGTGCCTGGCCCCCGTCTTCCCGTCCTTCGTCCTCCCGGCGTGACGTGCGTGGAAGCTCGCCTGCGTGCTCCAGGCTTGCGAACGGTTGCCAAACCTCGCGATCGTCGGTGGCCGAGGACGTATCGCGTCGCATCATCCGTGGACTCCCTCCTATCTGCGACCCCGGAGCTCTGTCGACCTGCTGAGCACCTGAGCGCGTGCCTTAAGTTCCCCGTGCGGTGCGTGCTCGTCCGGCCACCCCTTCTTCTTCTGAGGCTGAGTCCTGTGGAGCAGCCAGCTCGCCCGTGTGGGCGCAAACCGCCGATCGCGCTGACGCATCCCGCGTCTCGAGCCACCGGAGGAGCCCCAGACAGTTGGCACGCGTGCGTACCGTGACGCAGCGTGTTTTTTCTCAGGTCTGCGTTGGCGTCGCCCGCCACAGGACACGGAATGACATCAGCAGCCAGCGGGCGTCGTCACGCGGTGGCGGACGCGGAAGGGCGGGCGAGCCACGCTCTGCCGGGCCTTCGTAGCGCGGAAGGAAGACGCGGACCTCATGACTCTGCGTGCGGGCTCGCGAGCACGCGGGGGCCTTCTCGCGGACTCGCCCGCTGCGTCACTAGACACGGCCAAATGACCTCTCGACACCGGGCGGGAGAAGGCGCGTGGTCACATGCGCGTCGCTGGCGTTCGCAATCACCGACAGCGTCTCCCGCGGACTCGCGCGAGCGGGGCCTCGAGGACGACCGGCGGACCGCGCGGTCGGGGCGAGAGAACTTGAACGCAGGGTGGCGAGGGGGCCCCACTCCCAGCGTGCCGTCCGTGCATCGGACGTCAATGCAGCAGGGCGGGGGCGTGCGGAGTGGGCTGCGTCGTCGCGGGCGGACTATCATTTGTCGAATCTCGGCAGAAAGAAGGCCGGCCGTGCTTCTGCCAAGCCTTGAATCGCCGCCGCTGTCGGGGAAGTGCCATGGGGCGTGACGATGTGCGGTCGACGGTTCTGGCAGCGTGCGCTCAGCGTCGCCCTGCCGTGCCGCCGGCCTGTGGTTGAGCGACGCCCGGGCTGCGCACGACTGCCAAAGTGGGAGGCCGCACGGAGCATTACTCGATTTAGGCTAGCCGGGGGTCGGTTGCGGGGGTTGCGCTGCTCGGGAACGCTAGCACTAGTGGTCGATCGACCACCGGAGGGCACAACCACGTAACTTTGGATCTTCGGTCTAGATGAACGGGTGATCACGTACGCTCTTATTTCCCCATAAGTCCCGCCCGCACCGCCGCGAGCATCAAACCCAACGCTCCCCGACTCGCCCGGAGTAGGCGCCGAATACGTGAGCGCGACGAGCCGCGCCGCAGCGCTGGCGTCGAAAACGACGCCATTTCGATTGCGAACAAAGTTCCACCGCGCGTCCGAGCCCGGCCCGCCATGTTTCTGTTTTTCCTGACATATCCAAGCAGCTCGTCGTGGAGCGCCTCGGGCAGTGGGCGCGGATTGCAGCGCTACAGGACCCGCCGCGAGGCCACTTATCGATATCCTTGCGCCTCAGAAGCCTGCAATCACAGCATCAGGTTCCAGCAAGGAGCATCGATGGAATTCGGGAACACTCATCATCTGGTCAGCAGAACCCTCTGGAGCCCTGCACGCCGATTTGGGGCTCTCCGATGAACACGCAAGTAGCCTTCTGCGCAGGGCAGCTTGGGCATTAGGCAGGCGCAGGTCGCAAGACCCAAGTGCACTCACCCATCGTCAACGCGGCTACGCAGGTAAAGGGCGCGTCAGAGGGAGCTTGGGGGTGACGTTATTGCTGCGCTGTGGTGCGTTCCAAGATGAACGCCACCACGACTGATCGACATCGGGTCGTCGCCCTGGTCCAACCCTGGTCGAGCAGAAGATTCCCTCGTTCTGGTGCGAGCCGAGTTTGCAAACCCCCATGGCTGTACATCACCTAGTTACGTCGCATCTGGACAATCCCAGACACGGCCGGTCACCTCGCTGGGTCTTCTCGCTCAGAAACGAGTGCGATATGTCAGCACGGATGATAGTTGGAGCTGAACCTAGCAGACGGACTCAACACTAGGAATAGCAACGACAACTTTGTCTCCGACATTCTTCACGACCCTCCTTCGATCAGCCCTAGATCACTCGCGGCTGCTGGCCGCTACACGTGGCGATCCGGCGGCAGACTGAGCTTAAACTGACGGGTATTGGGGACCGCGCGTGCGGGTCGCAGTCCGCGCCGTGACCGTGCTGTGGCCCACCGAACCCGCTAGCGTAAGGGATCGAAGATCAGGACGTCGCCGAAGAGGGAAACAAGGAACTCGAAAACCTAGAAATGTGTGTCCCACTTTCCGCTGAATTTCCTGGAATCGGACAGCTTGCCACGCACCACCACCTTGCACGCTCGCCCGGGGCCCCCCAGCTCCAGCACGGCGGCATTCGGCGCGAGCTCGGGAGTCGGTATCACGAAGAAGCGCAGGGTCACAGGACGGCGAACCCCGACCGCCAGCTGCAGGCGGTCGCTTCCTGTCGATTTCCGGCGACGAAGGCGGGAGCCGCCCGCGCGCCAGTGGAGGAGTCGGTCGCGGAGCCTGACCGTCGTCCGGGGCGGGGTGGCGGAGGCTTCTGGGTAGTGGCTGGGATCTGGCGGGAGTGAAATGAATGAATATGAATGAATGGCAGGAATATGAATGAATAGGTGGTGGGGAGCATTCTTCCGATAAACTACGCTGTGCGGGACATTGAAGCCAGATCTTCCTGCCAATCTCTCAGGCCAGCTGAGCGTGATTTGAGCGCGGGCGTGTGGGCGTGCGCCCTTGCTTCGTCCGCTCAGCCGCCCGAGGAAAGATGCGGCTGATGCCTGCCCCCAGCTCCGAGATGCCTCCTGCCATGTGTCCGATTGTCCGGTAAGTGCATGCTGCTCGCTGGCCCGGCTCTGGTGCCGTGTCGCGTCCCCTGTCGTCCAGTAAGCATGCCGTAGCTCTGCTGTCGTAAGTCGTGAGTCGCGGGTAGGAAGACGTGGCGGCATCGGTAGGTTCGTCCGTCTGGATTGAAGCGGAGAGACAGGGTCCGCGACATGTCAGCCGCACTGGGCAGATTCTCCGACCTCGAGACAGCGATTCCCACGAGAACGAGAACGAGTTGGGGTTAGCCGTCCGCATCGTCCAGGGACCTCTTCTCTCGCTGGGCCGGCGCGGGTCCTGTCTTCCGATAGCGACATGATGCTCGCATGATCCCCTGTGTGCCCGTTCCGGCGAAGGCCCCTCGGACCATCGGTCGCCCTCGCAGCTGGATCGGCTGCTTCTCGAGCCCGCCTCGCTCGCGCTGAGATCGTGTATCATGCTCGGCTAGCCGGGACATGGGGATGCGTGGCTGGGGTGCAGGGGAATCACTGCGAAGTGTTAGAGCCCCACCTGACTCGGACCGCCTCTGAAACTGCACCCACGATCACTCTCGTCATGTTAGTGCCTGTAGCTGCTCAGGCTGGGGTGGTGGAGACTGCTCGATAGCGACATGACATACCTGTTTGGGTGGGGACAGTGCGGCCACGATTCGCGCGGCATGGACCCCCCGCTGAGGCTGGTGCTTGTGAGGCCGCTGTGCCGGTGCTCACCGCTGGGTAAAAAGCCATCATGGGACCAGGCGATAGTGGGCGCTGTGACTGGAAGAAGAGGCGGGTTCGTGACAGAGAAATCAAAGCTAGCCGAATGCAGAGACCGCCAGTCTGGACGAGATCTAAAAAGGCAAACTCGCGAGGGAGATCCGGGTCCACGGACAGTGGAAAAATCGGGGATATCTGTCGAGTATTCTGGCCTGGAACGGACAGAACGGTCACTGGGCAGTCACTGTGCCCTTCCACAGGCCGCTTATTGGTCGGCCGTGCCTGCGTGCAGCCCGTTTCTTCCCTCCCCCGGCCGTTTCGAGGGTTGGTCTACAGCGATGTCCTCTGCCTGACTTCTCCGGAATGCGCCAGAGAACGCGGCCTGTTGCCTTTTTCACGACACCATTCCCTCCAGCAGGCATCCCAGCTATAACGCCAGCCATTCCTGCGCACTCCTCTTCCTGCCTTGTTCTCGTGTGTGCCTAAAGGGCCTCGTCACAAGCGTCTAATCGCCACCCTCGGGTCCACTCTTCAGGGCTCTCACCAGACCCTCCCTCGCTTGCTTTACACCCGCCGCGTCCTCGCGCCTCCTCCTGCTCGCCCCGCTCACCCCCAACGCTCTCCATCGTGGCGGTCCTTCACCAGCTGGCCCCCGCGCAGATGAGTCGCTATCCCTCGACGTCGCAGTTCTCTCCGTCGGGAGTTGCCGAGCCGGCCATCCAGGAAGCGGGTAAGGCGGACATGGCGCGCCATGATCGCGACGGCTCTCTCTCCGACTCCGAGTCCAGCGCGGCCTTCAAGGACTACGCGGAGCACGCAGACAATGAGGGCAGCTCTCCAGGTGCGTGTGTCCCCTCCGTCGCCCCCGCCCTGCGCTGTGGCTGACCACGGGCTCCCCGAAACCTTCCTAGAAGACCCGTACCATGCCCTCACGTCCCAGACGTTGAACGCAGACGGCACGCCAAAGCGGCCGATGAATGCGTTCATGATCTTCGCTCGGAAACGACGTCCCCAGATTTCAGCCGCCAACCAGATGATGCGGACCGGGGACGTGAGCAAGATCCTCAGCAAGGAATGGAACTCGATGGAAATGGTTTGTGTGTCCTCAGCACGATCGTCGTTACGCGCGCACGAGTGCTTACTCGCCAAACGTTCATACACAGTCGGAGAAGAAGTTCTACCTCGACCAGGCCAAGAAGCTCAAGGACAACTTCAACTCCAAATACCCCGACTATGTGTACCGCAGGCGGCCGAACAACTCGCGCAAGAAACGCAAGGCGGAGCCGAGCCACGACGATCATTCAGATCCTAACCATATGGGGGATCCCGACGATCCAGCCTACGAGGACACATCTCCCGTCGACGCTGACGACCCGCTAATGATCCCTTCCCCACAGGAGGTCCAGTACACACGCTCTCACGCACTCAACCCTACGTCCCCCATGTACCATTCGCACGAGGGCGTCCCACCCTCGACCGCTCCTGCGTGCACATATCCTTATTCCTCGGACTTCCATCCCCCACACCCGGGACAACCCTCCCGCCTCCCCCACCTCGCCGATTCCCACTCCCTCCCGGCCGGTAATATCGGCCCCGTTCGCGCTACCTCCATGAACGATGTCGGCACGCTCACCCAAGGTTACCAGTCCCAGTCTCTCTATCAAACCTCCTCCCACTCCTCGTCTCTGTACCCCACGCACGGCAGCGCACACCCCAGCCACGGTCTCTGGGACAACAGTCGCGGGCCCCCTCGGACCGACCCCGCACGCTCCAGCAACTGGCCCGTCCTGCCTGCACTAGACATCAACCTTGCCCGACAGCGATCGTCCATGTCGACGATGACCAGCGCGCTCTCGAGCTCGACGAACGGCAAGACCGACACGGCGTACTCGCCCTCCCTTCCCACACGTCCGTGGTCGAGCGCAACCTCGTCCACCGCGTCGAGCAGCTCGAGCGCGTCGACGTCGCAGCCGTACGGCCCCAGCGGGCCTGGGACCGCGAACGCGTTCCCGACCCTGAACTCGGCCTTCTACCCGAATGAGTCACCCGCGACGAAGGCGATGGACCTCGGCGGCTCCCCGCCAGCCGCCGCCGCGACGACGCCAGCGGGCTCGCACGACTACTTCTCGTCGCCCGCGCTCCCTGGCCCAGGCAGCGTAGCGGCCTCCGGCCGGCGGCCGAGCGCTGGCGCTGATCAGGGCGGGTACGGGCAGTACGGATCGTCCGCCCCGAACGCGGTCGCCGGGGGCTGGGGCTCGCAGCAGCAGAGCCAGTACGGGCGATCAGGGGCAGGCTCGCAGCGACCGGGGGTGCCGGGGCTGCACTCGCACTCGCACGCGCTCTCGCATTACTCGCTGCAGGGGTCGCCCGGGGAGGGCGGGAGCGCGCGGTCGGCTGCTGCTGCTGCTACTGCCTCCGCGTCGGGCGCGCACATGGGGTACTGGGATGATAGATTCGGCGGACGCTGAGCGAGCGAGCGAGGGGGCCGCGTGCCGCCTTGTCCGATCGGCGTTCGTTCGCCTTGTATTTGTTTTTTCTTCTTCTTCCGTTCCCTGCTTACGCTGCTCGGATATCATCGCTCGAGGACTCGTCGCTCGCTTTCTAGGTCGCTACTCGTTCATCATGCTACACTACTCGCACGGACTAATCGGAGCACGCACGCCTCGGCTTTGTCTTCGCTGAAATGTCGTCGTCTACAGGTTTCATGCTCTCCTCCGTCTCGAGGAGTATGCCCATTATTGCTGCTCCCTCTGCACCTGCTCTATAACGGACCCCGCTCCCCAAACATGTATCATTGCACGCCTGGATCTCCCTACTGTCCCGCACGCGACCTATTATGTACCGCCATGTGTTAGCATCTTCTTCCAATCATACGCCTGCCCACTCGCGCTCCCACTCCAGCCGACGCAAGTCGCAAATCCCGGGGCGTCAGCCACAAAGCCCACCAGTGCTACTAGTGGCCACATCTGGGATCCGTCCCTTGCCCTGCCCGTCGCCTCTGCGTCCCTGCATCTGTACGGCATCGTGCCTTCGTCGAGACCCGTCACCGGCGACAAAGCGGGCATACCAGCGCCCCAGGGCCTCGGAAGGGGGAGGGGAGGGCGCACCGCTTACTGCATCCCCACCCCGTCCGAGAGCCAGCCGAGCCTTCCTTCCGCATCTGCAGAGCCTGAGCCAGCGCTCGGGGCCGGGGTGCGGAGACTCCAATCCTTGGAAATGGAAAGCTCGCCAAGGGGGCCTTCTCCGCTCGCACCTGCACCACGCCGCCTACGCTAGTGCGAGACTGACGTCCCGAGGACGATGGAAGGTGCTGATGTGCTTGTGCTGCTGCGTGCCACCGCCGCCGGGAGATTGCCCGGGTGCGAGTGTGCGTGCGCGTGGCTTCGCCAACGCCGCGCCTTGCCTTCGAGTTCGAGTTCGAGTGGCGACGGGGCTTCGCGAGCGCGCGGACCCACGTCCGCCGAGCCGCGAAGATCCTCGCATTAAGCCCGAACCCGGACGCTTGCTGGGCCTTCTCTCCCGAGGCGCTCATCAGCCGCAGACACAGGCTGCCGCTCCCATTGGCGGACCCCTGCCGTTCGCATCTACGAGGAGGATAAATCGGTGAGAGGACGTGGTGGAGGTGACTCCTCCGACCCGCTGATATGTCAGAGTGCTAAGCAGTCGTAGTCAGAGTCAGAGTCAAAGCCTGGCTGGGGCCCGAAGTGCAAAGTTCCAGTTCCAGTTCCAGTTCCGAGCCCGCAGCCCGCTTCCCGCTTCGCAGTCTGCGCCTCCGAGCCCACGGGAGCGGGCAGACACGATATGTAGATAGGACACGTTCCTCATCCTCATCAAGCGTCCCGCGCCCGGCGTGCGCGTTCCAGGAAGACCGTTAGGCTGCCCCGTATACGAGTCCGAGTCGGGACGCCGGCGCGCGTCACGGAGCCACACGCGCGCGCCGCGGGGTGCACAATACACATGCCCGCGTCCCGCACCCCGCACCCGCACCCCGAGCTCCGAGGCCGGTGCTGCGGGGCTGAGGTTAGTGCCTGCGCGGGGGTTACGCGTTACGCGTGGGGCGGTGCGACGCGGCGGAACGGCCGCGCGAGCATGCGGTCGACGCGTCATGTCCGCCATCTCCGTGCCCCGCGAAGCCGTCCCCGTCGATTAGGCCGTGATCGTCTCGCGGTGATTTCGGAGCGACGCAGCGTGGGGGGTCGTGGGCGGGGCCGGGGCGTGTCAATGCGGGCAGGGCCCATGCTGCAGACTGGTACCGCACTACCAGTGGTGGTCGTGGTGGTCATGGTCATTGGTGGTGATGCTAGGGGTGCGACTGGACCGCATGCGCAGCGCGTCGGCATGGTCCTGGTCCTGTCAGGGTGCGAGCGGCGCATGGGGGCCCTGCGCAACGGGGCGGCGCGAAGGACGTGGCCGCGGAGTTGCTCCATTCGGGCATTCGAGCACCGCGTGCCGGCTCTCCCAGGAGAGAAGTGGGAAGGGCGGGCCATGTATGAGACAAAGGACCCCCCCTGAGGAACGCACGAAAAACAAGGACCGCTCGCCCGCGAGCTCGCGGCGTCGTACGGTATTATCATAAGTAATCTTCTGTATCAAGCTCGCTCTGCTGGCGCAGGGCCGGCATCAACGCGCTCCGTCGAAGATTGCGGGCGCACCATCCGTGTGCGCAAGCGACCCGGCCCTTGCTCGGTGAAGGTGCGAGTGGGCGTGGTGTCGCCCGCCGAACAAGTGCCGGGATGACGAGAACGGGGTGCCTTCGAACCCTGCCTCCTCCCCTCCCCCCGCGCCTCGCGCCTGGGTAGAGGCTCGGACGCCAAGCGCAAATGTGGGGGGAAGGGGGGGAGTGCCAACGCGAATGCGCAGTGGAAGGAACAAGGAAAAGAAGTGGAAGACACCGCCTAATGGGTCCGATCGGGTCACGTCGAGCGTAGAGACGTGAGAGGGCATGATGGGGAGAGTGGGCGCGCCTTGTCCAGAGCGCGTTCTGCGCATAAGGTCCTACTTCGGTTCGGGTCGATCAACCGGTTTGGCGAGGGGGGCACGAGGGAGAGATACCTTAATGGCTGTCCTCCGGCAGGGTCGCAGGCGAGAAAGGGTTCGAGCAACGAGTCTCCTCGGGAGGGTGTGAGCTAGGCGCAGTTGTATTGGGAATAAGTGGTCGAAGAGAAGGATACTTTGCCACTGCGTGTGAAGGCTGTAGGACCGGCGGGTTTATGCCTAAAAGTTAACTTGGCGAACTTGGCGAGGGAGGGCAAATGGTCACCATTTTCTCATCCGAGCGAACGACGGTGAGATAAACGTGTCAGCGGGCGAGAGGGGTTACGACACCGGGACATCCTTGGTGCGCTTTCATCGATCGACACTGTCTAGGGTGGAAGCCTCCAGAATCGTCAAGCGGTCAGCACCAGCTCCCACAGTGTCAGGGAAGATTGGTGCGAACTCTCTTACCTGGTTTCCAAGAAAACAATCCGACACTCCCATGATATTCCAGTTGCACGGAACCCAACGCCAGGATGCCCTATTTGGGGTTCTGAGAGCACCAGCTGGCGAATAAATGGTAAGCGACAGATCAACTTCGCAGAAGAAATTTCCAACCTGTTCCAGTATGGCTTAACTTGCGTCCAGGAAGCTGCGGCGAGTCGTGGGCAATTGGTAGATGAGAGTGGGAAATGCCAGCACCTTGCTTCGCCACTGTTCGCGTCGTTTAATGCATTTCATGCGAACCTTGGACCAACAACCCCTGTGGCCCACACAAGTGATCGACACAGTCATAATCGGCTGCGCAATTAATGGCTGAAGTTGATGGCCGTGTTCGCGGCGGGCACGCAATCGGGTAAGTTGCCTGCATGGTTGGACAAACAACTCTGCCTGCCAGTGCAGCCTTCATCCCGCGACGACGACGTCAAGAGAGACGCTAGAAAGTTGAAACCGCCGCCTAGGATCCGCGGGGTGCTTTATCAAACTTTCCGTCGAGCCACGAGGCAGTAAAACGTTGGGGAAAATATGATCGTGGCGTTGTCGGGTGAGTCAGCCCGCCAACGAGGGGCCCACAGCGTACTGTGTCCGGACATGCGCCAGTCATGGGTCTGGAATCTATATCTGAGTCAGGGAGGCGGCGGGTTAGGTGGTGATTAGCTTGGATGGATCATAGACCTCACCTAGCTGCGCGTCCGCTACTCGCTCGGTGGACGAGCGAAGATGACACACCCGGGCCAGCGCCTATCCTTATAAGGCAGAAATGAACACCGCTTTCAGGTTAGGGTTGGGTGCTGTTGTCCGGCTCCCGGTCGCAATAGAAACCGGTGTTGTGCTAAAAATCCACCATCAAGGATGCGGGGAACTCAATTGCCAGCACACTTATTTCTTTCCGGCACACCTCCACCGACCACCAGCCATGTCCAAAGCGTACATCGAACCCCCAACCGTAGACTCGACCGCTGTCTTCAAGAATGATATATTCAAGGGCAAGGTCCTCTTCTGTACCGGTGGCGGCTCCGGTATCTGTAAGGCCATGACGCAAGCTGTGGCAAGTTTGTTTCCTCGAGGCGTCCGCAATACCCCGCTAAGGATGTGTTTTTGACTAGATGAAGCACGGTGCGAGTGCTGCTATTGTCGGACGGAAGTAGGTCGTGCCGGTCTCTGTCCTCACGTTAATGACCACTTGCGTTCACCAGGCTGGATCGCCTCGAGGCCAGCGCGAAGGAACTTGCCGCTGCCACCGGCACCCAGTGCATCGCACTGCAAGCGGATGTGCGAAACACGAAGCAGCTGCAAGATGCCGTCGCGAAGACCGTCGAGAAATACGGCAGAATCGACTTCGTCATTTGCGGTGCGTATTGCCCTCCTCCCACCTCTCCGCAAAACCACCCGAGCTGATTTCCCGTGCGCCGCGCTGCAGGTGCCGCTGGGAACTTCCTCGCGCCGATCTCCAACCTGTCCGAGAACGGGTTCAGGACCGTCATCGAGATTGACACGGTGCGCCCTCTCGCTGCCCGGTGCGCCGCCGCTGCCTGCGGCGGGCGCGGAGGACGACGAGCTGACCGCGCCTGTGAGAACAGATCGGCACGTACAACACCATCAAGGCGACGCTTCCCCACCTGCGTGCCTCGCGGGGCTCGTACATCCACGTCAGTGCGACCTTGCACTACCGCGGTACGTAACGCCGCAAGCTCAGGCTACCGACGCCGGGGTTCTGCGTGCTCGTGCTGAGACTGACCGCGCCTGCCTCCCGCCAGCCACGCCCTACCAGGTCCACGTCTCCGCAGCTAAAGCCGCCGTCGACGCCAGTGAGTGGGAAGCCCCCGGGTCCTGATCGCTCGCTTCTGACCGCGTCCTTTCAGCGTCTGCGGTGCTCGCCGTCGAGGAAGGCCCGAACGTGAGTGCGCCCGCTCCCAACACCTCCCTCTCCGCCCCGCTCGGATGCACTCCGCTAACTTCCTCCTTCTTTCTCTCTCGGCCTCGGCCTCTCGTTCTCTCTTTCTCTCGCTCTCCTCCTCTCTCATGCACAGGGCGTGCGCTCGAACGTGATCGCGCCCGGCCCGATCGCGGGCACGGAGGGCATCGACCGGCTGACGACCAAGGGCAGCCCGACCGCGCTCGGCGCGGAGCCGACGGGGCGCGCTGGGAGCGTTCAGGACATCGCCAACGCCGCCGTCTTCCTCTTCTCCCCCGCCGCGCGCTACATCACCGGCCAGGCCCTCGCCGTCGACGGCGCCTCCGAGCACCTCCGCGCCTTCCAGCTCCCCTACCCCGAGGCCGTCCTCGACCCCAGCACCGTCGCGCACCTCATCAAGCCCCGGCTCTGATGCCTGGTAGGCTGCGTGGGCGCGTCCAGGTCGGGTTCGTGCTCGTGAGGGTGGGTAGGGGGTGGGGGCGGGGGGGGACGTGGATGCTTGGATACGACGCGATACGAGGTTATCCCGCACGCCGCGCCGCGCCCCTCTCAGTTCAAGTGCAAGTCTTCAAGTTCCAGCTGCCCGGATGTGGACCGAGGAGCCTCGGGGCGCGGCGTTCTTGCCGCCGCGCCGGCCCTGCCGCGGAACGCGACTAGCACTAGCACTGTGGACGAATATGGACGTGCAATTGATAGCACCGCCTATACCAGCACTCGCGCTATCCCATGTATATGTATGTGACGATCTAGGGAACGAGATATATAGAGATAGAGATACGGTGTGCGCTGCGGCCAGATCGCGGGGCGGCGATGTCGATGATGTGCGGCGGACGGGCTAGGCAATCGGTTCCACGGCCGGCAGGGCTGCCACCAGTCACCAGCGAGTGTGTGACAAACTCTACTTGGCACTACTAGTGGCAGAGGCGGAGGCGGCACCGGCCCTTGTAAGTGTGTATGTTCGAATTCGCGCGGCGTCGCCAAACCCGGTAACCAACTACGATCATCGGGCGCTTAGCGCAATATTCAGTTCAAGTTCGAATTCCTCGGCCTACTACTGCTCGAACTTGGAAGGCGGGCGTCGGCTGCTAGAGATGCGAAGCTGCCGCTGAGCTGAGCTGTTAATCGGTGGCGGGAGTGCTTGACGTCGTATATGATGCTATTAGCCTCCGACGGGCCGTCGAACGGTGCCAGGGCACCAGGGGGTGATTTTGAGCTTCGCGGCACTGGCATCGGCAGGAGTCGCGTCGACTTCAAGTTTCTGCGGATCCGGGAAGGGGCTGCCGTCCATCCGACTCGGTCCAAATCCCCCAGTATAATATTGTTGGATCTTTCGGTTTGTCCTGCCCCGCATGGGGAGGTTACCCGAGTTCATGCATTGCGAAAAGTGCGGTACACTGGCTCCGGGCTGCTACACGGCTCAACGTCGCAAAGGTCTGTGACATGCGACATGCCACCCTCGGGAGGACCGCGAGAACGCGCCCGACCTCATCGACATCGATCGATGGCGGGCTCTGTAGGCGTCGAAAGACTCGGACGAGCCGACGATGTGCGGTGTGCGGGGCGGACACACAGCAAAGGCACACGAGCTCGTGGCCGTCGAGAGTCGAGAACGACGCTCCGAGTCGCAGCCAGAATTCGAAGCACCCGCGTCCATTTCGTGCCTTGGGGTGGGGGTACTGCATGCCCACGTCTGGTAGCGCGCATCTGGATCCGAATAGCCTTGCCTTCGAGCCCCACGAACGCGTATACGCCCGCCCAGATCGCGCACGCCAGGATGCCGGGAGGGGGGAGAAGGGAGAAGTAGCCAGGAGAGCCGCTGCGACTCGAATCGTCCTCGCGGTGGTTCCCAGAGGGACATGCGGTCGACGACGTCGGCGCGCACACGGGCCCTGAACGTAGGAATGCCTTCCAGAGAGGGGGGAGCAGCGCGCGTCATCTGACGGCGGACGTGAGACGCGACTGGCGTCGAGAGCGGAGGCGCTGTCCGGGAGAAGGGCGCAGGGGACCCTGAGGGGGGCATTTGGCATCTGGCGTCTTCGGGGGTTCGTGGGCAGATGCGTCCGATAGGCTGCGTGCTGGGCTGGGAGGACGAGTCGGAGGAAGGGGAGCATGCCGGAAGGGGATTTGGGGGGGAAGGGAACAGAAGGGAAGGGAGGGGGGATCGCACCCGGGCTCGGCGTACCCCGTGCTCTCGAATTCGCATTCGCATTCGTATTCCAGAGAGCGAGATGGGTCTGGGGTGGCAGGGGCGGGGCTTCGTGCGGGGGTAGTAGACCCTGTGGAGGGATTGGCTTTGCTACATCAGAAGGTCTGGACGCGTTTCGGGAGACGTGGGCTTGCGAATGTCGAGGTCGAGCGGACCGAGGAGGGCTCGGTGGATCATAGGCGGCAGAGACGATGAAGGGCGGCAGGCCTTCGTGCGACGGTCGGGCGGGGTGCATGTGGACGTGAGTTCGGAGAAGGGGGGTGTGGCAGGTCGGAGATGCGACGTGACGGTCCACGATGGCCATGCCTAGCGGGTGTTCGGGCCTAGGGGTTCCCAAATCTGCGCCCGGGGCTTGGGCAAAAGGAGAGAGCACAACCCCCGGGGGCACAAGGCCGTGATGGACGAAAAACAAAGTTTCAACGGGGCCGGCGCGAGGACCGACACGTAAGGCGAGCGGACAAAGCTGGCGGAGAATAACCATCAGGTCCTGCCGCATTTGATAAAGTACCGGTTTTCGGCGTCGTCCTGGGGGCCAGCAGACGACGTAGGAAGTCCTGTAAAAGGCGATAGATGAGATACGGAGACCCCCGGTGTTAGTCGAGGGGCACACGCGTGGTGTTTTAATCCCCGGATAGCTGCGATATTTCGCAGAAGTAAAGATAGTGCACCGGTTACCATCTCGCCGGGTGTTCTGTGTAGGGACGAGATCACCGAGAAGGAGAGAAAGGACGGTCATCATTACCCCTTCAAGGCTCAGAGGACCATCGACAGACCAGGCAAGCCAGATGTCGACTGCGGCGGCCAGAGAGGAGGAAATTCGGGGGAATGGAGCTGGACTTACGGTGTGTAGAGAAGCAAGGGGGTGTCCTTCGCAAGCAGAAAGGTCCCTTATCCGGAAGCCGTCGTCCATGGTGTGGAACAGTGGGCCTGAACGGTAAGAGGATTATTGGACGATGAGGGGAATATGGGACGATTATGACGCTCACCGAGGAAAGGCCGAACTCGTCCTGAATCTCAAAACAACAACGAGTAATAACGGGCCAGCTTCCACCCGATTGAAACGTTGAGGTTATAGCGAAAGCCGAGCCGGCATTAGAGGGCAGCGAGACGGAACCGTTTCTTCTGCGGCCACTGGTGACGGAGAGCATGGAGAGTTGTGTTCAACCAACACCGGCGGCTGTTGCCGATGTTCAGGAGACGGAGCGGAAATAGCCGAATGTTCACCTGTAGCATCGCCACCACTGCCAGCCTCTCCAGCATCCGCTCGTCATGACCGCCTTGCAGAACTCGGATCCTCCCCCTGTCATAGCGCCTTCATGTCGAACGCCTATGCCCTTGGATTGTGTTTCTCAATTTACCACCGCTCGTCAAGAAAGTGAGTGACGTGTCACCTGTTCCGCTACGAGCTCGAACAGAGATACTCCTAACAGCACGACGACTATTGTCCGGTAGTTCCTCCCTATCTGGATGCCCTTCTGATTGCTAACATCGGCTCGACTACCCGCAGGAACCCATCGCTGTGCGTGCATCTGCGTGGCTTCCCTCTGGCGTCTCCCCAGTCCGCTTACGACATTCTCGGTCATGCGACCTTGCCTTCTCTCGCCGAGTCTCAGGGAACGCCCGTTTTACGTTTTCTGCTGGCACTAGCGCACTCCAAACTCTTCCTTGACCTCGACGTGCATCACCATTCGAACGCCTATCCGAGGAAATTTTCACTTCCGCCGGTATAAAGTCACCCTCGGGACTTTGTCGGCGACGCTTCGCCTCTCTGCTCGTTCTTGCGACCATCGAACGACATGCTGGCGATCCTGCTCGCCGCCAACTTGCTCTCGGGCCTAGGCGTTCTCGCGCGAGAACCGTCAAATCTCGAACGAAGATTGCTCCAGAGAAGCACGAACGACACCGCGCCTTCTCTGAATGTGTCGTCATGCCCAGGTGGGTCCTTCGATGCCGCCTAATGCGTTTTCGCCGATTGGCCACTCCCTTGTCTGGAACCGTTATGGATGCACCCGCTCGGAGGCTGGTTTCTGCGACCAACGTGGTACCTGACACGGGGTGCATACCAGGGTATTCTGCCTCGCGTCACTGTAAGGATTATCGTGAAACCACCATGAAATCATTTATCATCCTTTGCCACGGCGATTGGCAAGCCCACTGTAAGCCTGTCGTTGTGAGCGGGGCTTACTGTGAAGTGCTTGCGGTCATCTACAGAGTTTAGGGCTCCGGCAAAGGTTGGTAACTTATTTGCCATTTTCTCCACAATCCTCTGGGCTGGATATCTTGACCTGCACCTAGTGTGAAGGATATTGATGAGCAATCAGGGGAGGCGTTTCTACTCCCAAGGGGTTCAGGAATCGTCCCAGAATCGGCTCCCTACCCCCGGCACTTGCCCCATTCTGTCTCCCTTTTGGAGATGCAAAGGAGCCTTGTGCCATACCCCCTTGACTCGCATGATCAGTTGGTGTACAGTTTCCTGTCCTGGCAGCTTGATGACTCAGGACGCTGGCATGCCAGGAGCCTGCTGCGGGAACGCCACGAACAAACAAGGGGTAATCTTGTGGCGCCGTCGGGGACTACAGTAATTCTGAGCAGCGTTTGTGGCGTCTTCCCTCGTGAGGCCATGTTTCACTGCGTATATGACGGACGGACGGTGCTGCCAACTTCCTCTCCTCGCACCCGTCGTCCAGGTCGGTAAACGTAGCTTGTGTTGTTTTAAAGCGGAGGTTGTCCAGGCGGCCATGCACATCGTACCAGAGCGACGAGCACGCTGTGCTCTGTGCCCAGGGACCTCGGCAGGCGCCAGCATGGGCGATGAGACTTCTAACCGATATAACCTTCCATGCCAACACTGCAAAGTCTGCCCGCGCGCGCGATTGAGACACGGGGCAACCCCCCGGGCCAGCGGCACCGTGCCATTGAAATAGATTCATAATTTCAGTAAGCTTTGTCATTACAACACCATAGCACGGACAGCCGCGCCATGGCGTCGTCCAAGAGTCAAGGGGCAGAAATGAAGGTTCCGGCCGCAGAAGTGACTCCGAGTCGCTTCTGCAAAAACGGCAATTCTGGGTCGTTTCTGGCTAACCGCCTGATTCTCTCGATTCTGCCAAAACGCAAGTCTCGAAATTGTCTACTCTGACCGCTCTGATTGTCAGCGTGCTACCGGCTTGACCAACGGTGTGGCCTTGAAATGCAGTAAGAGGACTAGCAGATGAGCTTAACATGCGGCCGGAGTCCTCGGATCTCGGCTTCGCTCGCATGTTCTTGCTTGCTTCTCTAGCATGTGGCTAGTCACGGAGTTCCGTTATCCGGGCTTTTCGGAGCGCAAGTCGGCTGTCCGTTTGTAGAATGCGGGCATTATTCTGATTGTGAGGTGGCAGTCTTCACGTCATGGGAGGCGGGCTGTAGACGTCACCATGTCGTTATTACGAGGCTTCTTCGCCGCGTGGTGTTCTACGGATCTATCAACGTCTCAATTATGCTCTTTGATTATTTCTGAATCCGTTTGCAGGATATACGTTGTCTTCCCTGTCGGAGACCACGAATGGCCTGACGGCTCGTTTGTCCCTCGCCGGACCTGCTTGTCATGCGTTTGGCCATGACATCGCCAATCTGACCTTAGAGGTCACATACGACACGAAGACACGGTAGGGACCTTGGCCAATCCATTCACGTCTAGCTGACCTATTTACGGTCATCTAGGCTCCACGTCAACATATTCGACACCGAAAACACGCAGTTTACCATTCCGCCCGGAGTGATTTCGCTTGCTGCGGCTGACAGCGATCCCTCTCTGAAAACGACGTCTGACCTTGAGTTTCATTACGAGCCCAACCCGTTCTCGTTTTGGATTACTCGACGATCAGACCCGGACGCCCAGCCGTTGTTCGACACACGTCCAGGCTCTCTCCCTTCCACCCCCATCCCACCAATCATCTCCAGCGATAACAGTACCGCCCTGGATGGCTTCCCACTCGTCTTTGAGGACCAATACTTGCAGCTCACGTCTGCGCTTCCTCTCGGTGCGAACGTCTACGGACTTGGGGAAGTACTTGCCAGCAGCGGGTTCCGGAGGGACATTGGCACGGACGGCGGGGTTGGAACCGTGCAAACCCTATGGGCACGAGACAGCCCGGACCCTATAGATCAGAATGTGTAAGTTTTTCTGTTGACAATCTAACTTTGAATTCACGTGTACCTGTCGCTTAGGTATGGCTCGCACCCCATCTACCTGGAACACCGCTACGACGAGACGTCGAGGCGCGCGAAGTCTCACGGCGTTTTTCATTTCGGGTGCGAGCGTTCCCTGGCACGCAAGCGTCGGCACCCCGACTGACACACCTGACATATGCCTTCGCTTCTCTCGCAGTGCCGCGGGATCTGATGTGCTCCTCCTGACGCCGCCTGCGTCCCCAGTGTCGCTTATCGAGTACCGTCTGCTGGGTGGCACGCTCGACTTCTACTTCTTTGCGGGACCAAGCCCGCAGAAGGTGATCGAGCAGTACGGTGCGCTCATCGGCCTCCCGACGTGGCAGCCCGCATGGGGCTTCGGGTTCCAGCTGTCCCGGTGGGGATACAGTGACATCAACGACACCAGGGACCAAGTGGTGAACATGCGTGCGGCGAACATTCCGCTGGAGGTCATGTGGAACGACATCGACCTGTACCACGCGATCCGGGACTTCACGACGGACCCTGTCAGCTTCCCTGCCGGTGAAGTGCGGGCGTTCGTCGACGAGCTGGTGAGAATCTCCCGACCTCCATCTCCTTGCGCCATCTCGCGCCCCCCGCACGACACGCTCGCTCACGAGAGGGACCCGCCGGCGGCCGCGTCTAACCTTTTGCAGACGGCCAACCAGCAGCACTACGTTCCCATCGTCGACGCCGCCATCGCGATCCTGGTCAATGACTCCGACGTGGTACGTAAACGAAGCTCAGTGCTTCCGCACGTCCCCGTGATTGACGTGTGCATGCACCCCAGTACGACCCGTACACCAGGGGAACCGAGCTGTGCGTGACCCTTCCCCTTCCGCCACATACAATCGCGCAATCAGCTTACCGCGCGCATGCTTGTCGATCAGTGACGTTTTCCTCAGGAATCCGGACGGTTCCCAGTACCTCGGACAGGTGTGGCCGGGATACACCGTACGTAACCTCCCTTCCCCTTCCGCGTTGCGCTCCCGCGCGGGCAGACTGAGTGCCATTGCCATTTCCTGTGGCAGGTGTTCCCGGACTGGTTCGCGAACAACACGCAGGCGTTCTGGACGGAGGCCCTCCGGAACTGGTCGCAGTCCGGCGTCAACTACTCCGGCATATGGCTCGACATGAACGAGGCGTCCTCGTTCTGCATCGGTTCGTGGTAGGTTAACGTTACGTCCGTCCGCCGCCCCCGCGCCTTAATTAACGCTTAACTGGCGCCCTGGCAGCGGAACGGGTGCCAATCTGACGGCGGCGACGATTCCGACGCAGTTCTTCCCGGGCACGCCAGGCAACCTCGTCACCGACTATCCGGAGGGGTGCGTGTGGTTTGCCCGGCGCCTTGTGCCTCCGCCATGGGCTCCTTGTCTCTGACATCACCTGCGCTAATCCACAGGTACAACGCGACGATCTGGTGTCCGAGCGGGAACATTACCATCAACGGTACGCTGACGTATGGAAATGCTAGTGCAGCGGGTGCGCTTGCAAAGCGGGGCCTCGGTGCAGCGGCGGAGCCCGGTGTCAATTTGAACAGCCCCCCATACGCCATCCACAACGGTACGTAAATCGTTCTTGTGAGTCCAGGACAGTTAACCGATTTAGCGCTGCAGCGGACGGGTTCCTGTCCACGCATACCGTGTCCACGAATGCGACACATGCGAACGGCCTGGTGGAGCTGGACGTGCACAACATGTGGGGGCTGATGGAAGAGAAGGCGACGCACGCCGCCCTGCTCGACATCCATCCCGGCAAGCGGCCCTTCATGATCAGCCGGTCGACGTTCCCGAGCTCGGGCAGGTGGACGGGCCACTGGCTCGGCGACAACATCAGCAAGTGGAGGTACATGTACCTCAGCATCCAGGGCGTGCTCCAGTTCCAGCTGTACCAGATCCCGTTCGTCGGCGCGGACACGTGCGGGTTCCAGGGCAACACGGACGAGGAGCTCTGCAACCGCTGGATGCAGCTGTCGGCGTTCTTGCCGTTCTACAGGAACCACAACGTGCGGAGCGCCCTCTCGCAGGAGCCGTATCGCTGGGACAGCGTTGCAGAGGCGTCCCGCACCGCTATCGCTGTGCGCTACAGCCTGCTCCCGTACTGGGTACGTGCCGCTTCTCCGCTGAGCTGGCGCACCATCCGGTCCTCGCTGACCGCGTATCTCACTGATTTATTGCGCCACCATTTAGTACACGTTGTTCGCGAATGCTTCACTCTATGGAAGCCCGCCCGTCCGAGCGCTGTTCTTCGAGTTCCCCGACGAGCCGGAGCTCTTCGAAGTCGATCGCCAGTATCTTATCGGGCGAGACTTACTCGTTACGCCCGTCCTCACTCCGAACGTCTCCACGGTCGACGGTCAGTATCCGTATCCGCGGCTTTAGTAATCTCCAAGGTTATCCTTTTTTGACGCGAAGCGCAGGCATCTTCCCGGGCCAAGGCCGCGTCATCTGGCGGGACTGGTACACACACGAGATTGTGAACGCTTCCATCTCCGCCAACACCACGCTCTCCGCGCCGCTCGGGCACATCAACGTCCACATTCGCGACGGGTCGGCCATTCTCCTGCACGCGCAGCCGGCGTATACCGTTGCGGAGACGCACCAGGGCCCGTACTCCCTTCTCGTTGCGCAGGCGGCGGATGGATACGCGTTCGGGACGGCTTACATCGACGACGGAGAGACGGTACCGCCTACGCCGAACACGACGTTCACGATCAATGCTCGCAAGGGCGCTGTGTCGATTCGTCCTGCAGGCAACTTTGCTATCGGCCAGGCTCTCGATTCCCTCACAGTTCTGGGGGCTTCCCGGACGCCGCCTGCCGAGGTCACGGTGAATGGCGTCGAGACCACTACGTGGCGGTTCGATGCTAGCGTCGAGAGGTTGGTCTTGACCGGGCTCAACCTGGACTTGAATCGGGCTGTGGACGTCGAATGGCGGTGAAGAGAAGTGTTTGGCTCTATGATCTTCGTACGGATTCACGTGTAGTTTTCTAGTTTTGACTTGATTGCATAGTGTATGGAGAGACTCATGGAGGCTACTTCCAAGTTCGTTGATCCCTGGTTGTGTGATCGATTAAGGGATAAGAATATGAGGATAGATCATTATCGCATTCAGAACATTACAAATCTCTCAATATAGGCGAGCAATAGGTTGAGGATCTCCACGGTGCTATATACTCGCTGTCCCCGGAAGAGCCCAACTGTAGCCGTGATACAAGCGCGCCTTAGAATTCGAAATCTACCACTAGGACAATTGACATCATCCAGAGCCTGAGGCTGGCTCAGTGATCACCAGGATATCAGTGACCATACTAGGACCATTCACAATCTGAAGACATACCATCAATCCACCCGTCCGCCGACTGCAGTCGCTCTCACCAATAATCATGTTCAGGGGTCCGCACACAATCCGTCCACTCCCCCCATCTCAACCTGTTCGAAGTAGGCTCCTCGCTATCTTCAGGCTCATCCGCAGGCCCCGTCTTTTCCCTCTGGTCGATCTTAACCGAATCGACATGCTCAAATATGCCCGTATCTTCGTAACTCGCCTCCACCTGGTCCACCTCCTTCATCGCCGCGCCGGCCCCTCGATTCACGCCGCCCAGCCAGATGCGTAGGGTCTTCAGACGCCGCCCGTCGCGAGCGCGCTGAGCAAGCGCGGGTACGAGGAGCTCGCAGAATCCCTGTGGGATGGTGGCGACGATGAACTCGAGGTGTGCGAGGCGCGGGAGGAGCACCGGGCTGTCAGTTTCTGCGTCGGTGCCAAGGCCCCTCCTCGTGCCGTCGCCCGATCCCGAGAGGAGGGCGGCCACAGCGCGCGCAAGACCCATGGCCGCGTCCGAGGTGCGGCGCTCGGGCGACCGCTCGTCGTACTTGATCGCGAGCGTCGAGACCGTGGGCATGCGCGCAGCCATGGTGGGGAGGAGGGCGGCGCCGACTCTGTGGCGCCCCAGCTCCGCTTGGAAGTGGAGCTCGTCGACGGTGTGGAAGGGGAGGAGGGCGGGGAGGTCGTCGTATGCCCAGCCCGTGATCTCCATGGCGTTCCGCATGTTATTCCCGCTCGAGATGCCGATGGATAGGGAGAGGTTGGGCCCGTGGAAGGCGGTGCAGATGGCGGCGAACTTGCCCGTGACGTTGATTGCTACGCGGGTGACGGTGCGTGCGGCGAGGGAGCTCGGGATGAGGGTTCTCGACACGAGCGTTCCGGTATGGGCGGAGATCGACGAAAGGGTTACAACGGCGAGGTTGGGGGCCTCGAGGTGCGTCATCAGGTCGTGGATTGTGGTTGAAGCGGTGCGCGAGAGGTACACGCTGTACAAACGGGGAAGGAACACGGAGTCCCAGCGACGCGTAGCCCAGTCTTGCGGCACAATGTATTCGCCCGATTTTACGACGTGGAGGACCTCGAGGGCGGGGGTGTTCCGCAGGAGGTCGAGTATGCTTGAAGAGTTAATTCCGTACAGTGAAGCGAGATGCAGGTGTGTGAGCCGCGGCAGAGGGTGGGTGGGGATGAGGAGAAACCTCTCCAGAAGCATTGCCTCAAGGGCTGGAAACCTTGGTAGAGCGGCGGGGTGGGCGACCACCATGGTTGCATTTCCGTATTTAAAATCTGTGAGGGTCAGAGAAAGTACTCGTATTCGAGGCATGTCGACCGCCAGGATGGATTGGACGGTGGGAAGGGGATGGGGAAGGTCGGCTGCGACCGAGAGGTCTAGTTCACAAATACGTACGCCGTTGTCAGTGACGACTGTTGAGAGTACGTTGTCGCCGTCGAGGTTGCCGCAGAGACGAATGGGTGCGCCTAGCGAACGGGTAAGCAACACGGGAGCCAACGCGCCCTGACGCACGAAGTCGATGTCCGTCCATAGAGAGGCTGCCTGAGAACCGATGGTATGCCACTTGTAGCACACCAACATCGCAGAGACGAGTGGGTGGTAGGAAGCGAATCTGGATGTCGACAACAGCCTCGAAGAACGTTTGGGAGACAGCTGCCTGAGGAGGCTGAGAACCATGCGAAGAAGTTCGGGCGGGAGCCGATTGATGGGGACGGCAATGGAGTCGTTTCGGCATCTTCTAAGTTGAATCATAGCTAGCTGGTTCTCCCTCTCTAGATTTGCAAACTGTCAATCCATATTCAGCTTATACGGGCTTCAATGATAATTTTGGATCCTCGTCAAGCTTACAATTTCATCCCTATTAAACCTCGTTAGCGAAGAGTCACATCATCGACTCGAGCAAGCGTACCACCCACCGAACAACGACAACCTCTGCTTGCTGTAAAAGCGCAGTGCTTTGGCTGAGCAGTTGTTGCACAGTTGCAGCAACGAGGTCTAAATTGACCATCCTATCTGTCGTAGCCGTAGATGATGAACTTGAGTGGGGGAGCAAAGAGAAGGGAGGAGACGCAAGCGATTACACTTGTTTTCGAATTTGATGTCCGCCGGTCACTCCGCTCGAAAAAATAAAATAAAAAATACAGAAAGTCCTGGCTTGCCAACCAAGGCCCAAGCGGACCTCCCAGACCACTCTCATCTACACATATAACATCTATGAACAATCTTCTGGCCATATGGAACAAGTTGAGACAGAATTCGAAGTGCATCAGAAATAACACAAATTCGAGTCTGGCAGCAGCGCCGGTGCACGTGACTCTTCGCTATCCGGCGCACTTTCCGCGTTGTGTACATAGAAATGGCTGTTGGGATGGGTGTAAACGGAAAGTAGAAAGCTCAAATATGTTTGTGTACTAGTCTGTGGTTTTTCGGACCCCGTTGGAGGCCCAAATGTCGCCTAATCGTGAAGAACATGTTTGTGTCCGAGTCCGGCGCTTATTCAGCCCAAAGGTCGGAGGGACAAGTTGCATCCAGAATTTGACTTCTAGGGGCCGAGGAGCTTCTGTGGGAGAAGCCTGGAAGCAAAAGTCCGCCCTGGAGGCAGTTGGCTGCAACAGGGACGTGAACTCTGCGTTTGACAACAATTCACCTCCCTGGAACCTAGGGGCCTCACGCCGGGGAAGCTCGTCTGGTGGGACCGCCACCTCTGGTCCAGCCAAACGTCGTTCGACAGGTGGGCGCTCTTCCTGCTGAACACCCTCGACGAGCAGTCCATCGCCACCCTCCCGCACCAGGACCTCGAGATAGATTTGCGCCACGCACCTCGTGAACCGCAGCTCCGGCCGGGCAATCCTGTTCCTATTCGTATCCTTCACCACGTTAAGGCTCGTGTTGACGCTTGTACATCTCGTTCTCAGGCTGCCTTCACAGCTAGACCAGTTATCGAGCGCGGTCAGGTGGAGTGTGGGCTTCTCCATTCCCCTCGCGATGCTCGCGCGCTGGTCGGGCAGCGGCGCGCTGTACCTGCTGATGAACGGCCTGTAGCGCCTGTTTCTCGGTGCGTGGATGTACGTCGAGGTGTCCGCTACGTTCCGGGAGCTCTGGTACCTGCGGCGGATACGGGAGAAGGACGCGGCGGCGCAGATGATGGTGGATCTGTCCAGCAGCTTCGACGAGGAGTTCGAGGAGCTGGGGATCGAGTACGACGTTCCTCCGGATGGGTCGTGACCCCGGCGGAGGACTCGCGGTTCTTGGATTTGTCACTTGTGTTCGGTGTATTGGATTGGATGTGGCCCGTGGGGGTTCGTGTAATCGGACATGATCGTGGGCTGACGTGTTGTAAGGTTCACTCTGGGAATCTGAGCTGGAATATTCGTAATAGTAGCCCTTTCATTTACTTTAATCTACGATAGGAATACTAAGCCGTGCCATTGTGTGGAGCTAAGGGCCTCGGCCACATCAGCTACGGTGCTGGCGGCATGGTTCTTGAGGTTATATGTGTCTGGTAGTGAGCAATGAATGGTGTTTCTAGTTGAAAGGAGAAAATAAGTATGGTCCCCACATACATACAGGATGTAGGGCTATAATGCTCTTTATTTAAGACAAGAGGGCTTGAGAATTTGAAGTGGCAATAAGTATGCAGAGTGACTAGATTCAATATGCGAAAAAAAATATTCACTGCGAATATGCATTAAGGGGGAATCGAACCCCCGGCGGGTCGATGGCAACGACCCAGGTTACCACTACCCCATTAATGCATTCTGCAGGAATTGAGTTCGAACGAGGATCTGACTCCTCGATGTTCGTCCACCTTTCTCCAAACCGTCGCCATTGAAACGGTACGTGGGTTGTAGTGACATGTAAATGTTCTCATTGTTTCTGTCACTGAGCATATATTGATTTCTAATCCCACTATTCAAGCGACAGTGCCAGCGATTTCTTTCAAGGTAGTACCCAGGCTCTGAGTCGAGTCGGCTATCCTGTCTCTTCGTCGCACAGAGGTGTCATGGCGTCGTTGTGCCTCGTGCTTGCCCCCCATCTTCAAGACCTCCTGGACAAGAGCACGGCACTTCTACGCTCCGACACGCCTCTTATCATCGAGTGCGTATCTTCTAGAGACCTTGAGTGCACTCCGTCCTCTTCTCATTGACGTCGACATCTTTATAGCCACCAAATGGTACGTTGTTTAGTCGTTCGAATGGGAATCCTTATGCAAACCATTGATTTCATCTACCAAGCTTGAGGAATTGGAGAGAAAGGCGGCGATGTTCGTCAGCAACGTTAACATTCAGCAATGTTACAACTCCTGACCCGCCCTATCCATCAACCGACTCCCTCTCGAAGTACTTCAAATGGTATTCCATTACCTGATAGCTCCACCCTACATCCTAGGTAGCCGCTACAAGGGATTGACGCGAGCTATGTTGGTCTGCCGTAAGTGGCATTCACTTGCCACCCAGACAGCATCGCTGTGGACCGAGATTGACCTCAGAGCGCGACCTTCCTCGGCAGGCTACTTCGTGGAAAGGTCTCGTGCGGCCCTCATTCACCTCCGTGCCGATGTCGATGTGACGGCGAATTCGGAACTAGTCAAGTCGATCATACGGTGCCATGGGCACCGAATTTCCAAACTACAGTTACAGGGTTCCTCCTGGGCTCAGCTGGAAGCCCACACCTCTCTTGCCGACATTGCCGTACCAGCTCTTCGTCAACTCGAGCTCAGGTTCTACCCATAGACGAACGACTTTTCGACGTGTGCGTACTTTGTGAACCTAGACTCGGAACAGTTTCCTGCGCGCTGGGTTCTACTCCTGTCGGGAACCCTATGGGTTCCCACCAGGGTAGCGCCGAATATAACACACATCCGTGTGCAGGAAATGAGGAATATTGACAGCGCATTGATCTGGAACCTCCTCTGGAACACGCCAATGCTCGAGGTCTTCGACTTTGTCGTGTCGTCAGAAACTGGTCTCACTGTCGCTCGCGGTCCGACTCCTTCCTCCTCCACAATCAGCGGTGCCGACAAGAACGTCGTCCACTACCTTGTATCCCGGCTGGAGCTCCCGAACGTCACCGCAGGGCACACTTCTGGAACGCCTTCTCCCGGCTTCGCTGGTCACACACACACTCACTCGTGTCATGCTCGTGGTCTCCGGCGAGTACCGCTCCTTCACTGCAGGGTTCCAGGGCAAGGAGTCGACGGTGGCGCTTAGCTTCTTCAACTCGAGCGACCAGACCATTCCCCCACTCGAGGAACGCCGCGAGTGGCCATTCGCCACCTTCCCAACTCTCCTCTCGCTTTTGAACGTCACGGCGTTCCGTCTCTCGTGCTCCGTGTGGGACCAGGACTGTCTTGTCCGCCTCGGGGCCTATCTCGAGAACGTCACAGAACTCTGCCTCATGCGCCGAGTCTCAGGATCCGAGTCGCGACGTCTTGACCACTTCGACGCCACCAAAGCCATGCAGCCCGGCGTCGCCCTCTCCCGCGCGCTGCTCGCGGACGACCCCGTGGTCTTCCCGGAGCTCCGCTGGCTCGACGTCGACACCGTAGACACCTCTTGGGCTTTCATCGCGGTCCTGGGCCCCGCGCTGGAGAAGCGAGGCCGGGATGGACGAAGGCTGCGGCACCTCTGTATCAATATTGGCGCTTTGTGGCCCTCGGGAAGGTTTAGGGACAGGAATGTTGAACTGAACGCGACAGGGCTCTTCGACCACGTGGACGAGGGATCTTCGAGGCGGTCTGACTACTCGCCGAGACAGGATTGGGATCGGGAGGTCAGGCACGATATGCCTCGTCTCCCAACGCATGGATACTGGCAGTGACAATAGATTCCCTGAAGACATTAGCTTCCAGGAGGGGACAAGGAATACAGTATTCCGACTACTTACTGGCTAGTTTCCTTTATCATACAATGTCCCAACGTCAACTTGGAGTCCAAGGAATCAGGTCTTCGTCGAGTTTTTGTACTTGTACTTGTAGTCCAAATTGGATACTTTAACATTACTATTTTTGCATCATTGTTTGCCTTGAGATGTGCTAGACTTGGAACAGTTCAAGTCGGCACCACCTAAACCCATGAAAAGATGACTTGCGCCAGGCTCGAACTGCGTGTCTCCTGGTGTGTGCCGACCGGCAGTTGCCGGAAACATGGCGCCTGTGCTTAGCTGTGCACGGTTTCGTCAACTTCAAGTTCTTACATAAACCTCTCTCCAACTCGACTCTCTCTTGGACTTACACTCACCAATCTGCATGCCGCAGGCTCCGTTACATGGCTGCGGAAAACGACGAAGGAAAAATCCACTCCGCTGAAACAGCAGATCTCAATGATTATACTCCGGAGAACACGCCTTCAAGCTCTGGGACCCGAGTCCATCAAAGCGAACAGATACTACTGGAGGCCGACCAGCCTTCTTCCAGACGCGGTTTCTCCAGCGTAGTAGGTTCATATTCTTAATAGAGTTCCGAAATTGAGGACTCACGGTGAGCTTCACATGTCAGTGGCACTGGTGGCCGGTCGTCGTCTTTCCCCCCGCATACGCCGTGCACCGCTACTATCGCCTCCACAGGCCTCGCCGTCTCCCGCCCCTGACGCCGCTCAAGCTCCCCGGGCTCTATGGTCTCGTATTCGGCACTTCGATGCTTTTCATGGAGCAGACACGGGCGTACGCCGACATGATTATGCACGACAAGCGCCTCCATATCCTCGACCGCGCTGGCGACGTCGCTGCATTCGCCCTGGCCAAGCCAGACGTGCGCGAAATTTTCAGATCTCAATTTTCCGTCAATGATGAACTAGCACGGACATTCAAGGTGATGCGCGAGGGTACGTGCGGGCACCGCTTTCCATCTATGTGCCACTGCCTCGGAAGAGTGCTGACGCGTCTCCTCACTGGCAGAGGACTACTACTCGTCGGGTATCGTTGGAAAGCTCGTCTGGTGGGACCGCAACGTGTGGTCCGACCAGAAGTCGTTCGACTTGTGGATGTTCCTCATCATGGGCCGCCTCAACGACGGGAAGGGCTACATCAACCTTCCGCGCGAGGACATGAAGATCTGCGTCACGCACTTCGCGAACTGTACCTCCCCACAGGTAAGTCCCATATTTTACGCACCCACCATTCTCCCTTTCTAACTTTTACGCCCATTCCACCCTCTCGGTCATGCAGAAGGACCAGATCTTGAGCGCAATGCACTGGAGCATGGGCTTCTCTGTTCCCCTAGCGATGCTTGCGCGCTGGTCAGGCCGTCGTGCACTCTACCTGCCAATGAACGGGCTGCAGCGTCTGCTGCTGGGCGTGTGGATGTACGCCGAGCTGTCATGGATATCCCGCGAAATGTGGTACCTACACCGGATCCGGGACAAGGACGCGGCGGCGCGCGTGATCGTCAATCTGTTCGGCAGCTTTGATCAAGCGTTCGAGGCCATGGGGTTTGACTACAGCGAGCCGCGCGACTCGGATGCCTCCGATTGACGAAGGGGGGGGTTTGAATTCTTGGATTGTGGTTTTGGGTATGTGTGATATTGGGCTCTTGTGGCGTGAGCTGATGTGTGAGAACTCTGCTTCCAGTCTAGATTCGACGATGCAACAGCTTAACACCAATTATAAATACGCATCGTCTCGACCAAGCTTTCAGAACGTCCTATATCTATCACATAGTCCAGAATTGCCATTATCTCAGTGAGTCTCTGCGCCGTCTTTCCGTAAAGAGCCAGGACCCCTCCGAAGTGAGGGGTCAGGGTTGGGAGAGGTATAGAGATCTAGAACCCAGCTTCACTGGCAAGCCGCCTGCCCTGCATCGCCAGCGGGGCCTTTATACGACAACAGTGGTTCGCTGACCTGTTCAAGCGTCCGCCATGGCAGTGTATGCGTGCTCTCTCTTCGTGTACGTTCTTGAAGCGCTTCTTGCGGCCGTGGCTGCTGAGTCGGAGTGCGGCTAATGTGGAGGAATCGGGTGAGTGGACGGCACCACTTGTCCGGTTGGGTAAGTCCTAGGTCTCTGTGCGCGCACACACATTAACTGGTCTGCACGGATCTAAACCTGTATTACTCTTAGTGCCTTCAAGACACTTCGGGCGGTACCACGACCCTCGCTCCCCAGTCCCCGCCACGCCTCAATGTTCCCCACGTGGTGCCACCCGGGCCCATGACCGTGTCTTATTGTCAATGATGACCCCTGCCCGCGCTATCGATTATGCCCTCGTGTTTGCCACTGTCGTCATTTTTCATTGTGCCTAACCATATATGTAGTGAAGGTCATCGATGAGTGGGTCGTAAGTTCATTATCTTGATATGAGGGTGGGGGATTTAGGGCCGCCACCTGCAGTCTTCTCTTCCCTTCTCTTCTCTTCCCCACTGGTGTGCATCGTTTGCGGCTTCCAAGTTCGGTATATCCTCTATTTTATGGCTCTGTCTCGCGCAAACAACTCATACATTATGAACTCAAATCAGCACAGAATTTATCTCATTACCGGCTACTGTCATGGCCATCTTGGAGCTCGTCGCCGCCACTGTGCAGCAACTGGTCAGCCAAACTACTGCACTCATACAGCAAGCAGGAGTCGTCGCTGTTCGGTGAGTAGTCCATTCATCGAGGCGATTACTCACTAACAAGGTCCGATAGGGATGACATTGTAAGCTTGACCAGGATCCATACTGATCACCCAAGCGCGTGTAGACTGAATGTGTCTTAACAGCTTGAAAGTATGGAGAAGGACATCCAGCTAGCTATGATGCAGCTGAGGAGATGCCGAAATTACTCCATCGCCGTCCCCATCAATCGACTCCCGCCTGAACTTCTTCGCATAATTCTCGGCGGTATCAGGCAGTCGCCTTCCAAGCGTTCTTCGAGGGAGTTGTCAGCATCCAGATTCGCTTCCTACCGCCCACTCGTCTCTGCGATGTTGGTATGCCACAAGTGGTATGCCATCGGCTCTCAGGCAGCTTCCCTGTGGATGGACATCGACTGCGCGCGTCATGGCGCGTTTGCTCCCGTGTTGCTCACCCGTTCGCTAGGCGCACCCATTCGTCTTTGCGGACTCCTCAATCCTCAGACAGACAATATGCTCTCCGCAGTTGTCGCGGACAACGGGCCACGCGTCTGCGAACTCGACCTCTGGGTCGGAAGCAAGCTTTCCCACACGACGTCCATCCTGCAGTCCATCCTGGCGGTCGACATGCCTCGACTCCGCATCCTGTCCGTGTCCCGCCTAGGTTCCGGTTCCGCGAATGTGAACGGACTCACAGTGGTCGCCGACCCGGACGCTCCGGCACGGTTTCCAGCCCTCGAGGCGATGCTCCTCGGGAGCTTTCTCTTCGTCCCCGCCCATGCTCTTCCGCAGCTCACCCATCTGCATCTAGCCTGGCTGGACGACATCGACCCTTCGCGCATACTCGACCTCCTGCGCAACACCCCCGCTCTCCAGGTTCTCGACGTGATACAGTCCAGCGAGTACACTTCGCCGCAGCAACCGGTGAAGCCTCGCTGGGCGTCCGTGTTCCTCCCCCGCCTGCACAGCGTGTACCTGTGGTCCTTGGCCTCCACCACAGTACATGCCCTGATGACGCACCTCGAGGCCCCCAGCCTCGCATCCGTCCGCCTCGAGTCGATCCGGGCGAAGAGCGGAGCGCTGGTGTCGACGCCCCTCATCCCAGACACCCTTGCCGCGCGCACGGTCACCCGCCTCGCGTTCGACCTCAATGGCGTCTTCTCGTCCTTCTGCGCCGCCTTCCACGGGCCCGACCTCTCGCTGTCTATGGATATCAAAGCGTCCGGGATGCAAGACACAGCCCAGGCGTCGCGGTGGGCGTTCGATGACTTTCCTGCCATTCTCTCGCTCTCCGGCGTCGACGAGCTCCACTTCCAGGCCCACGTATGGCCCGACGCCGGTGCGGACCTCCTCCTCCACCTGGCAGCGCGCATGCCCGCGGTCTCGACGCTCGTCGTGAAGCACAGCCGGAGCACTAGTACTGGCGACGACGATACTGAAGGCCTCATGGACCTCGCGCGCGCCGTCGTCGCTCTGCTATCCAGCGACGACCCGGTGCTCTTCCCGAGCCTCGCGCACCTCGAGCTCATCGTCGGCGACATCCCAGAGGGGTTCTGCGAGATCCTCGCACCTGCACTTGCGCAGCGCGCACTCGACGGACGGCGGCTGAGGAAACTGCGCGTCCGGCTGGACTACGCGTACCAGGCGCGCTTGGCGATGAGGTGGATGTTCGAGGCAGAGCCGGATTACAGCGGGACGGGCGTATACGAGCATGTCGATTCGGTCAAGATTGACAAGAAGAAATCGATAGGGCGCGCGGGGGATGAGGATGGTGAGGAGCTGTCGAACATGGTTGGATGGGGGGAGTGGAGGGACAGCGTGCAGCCTGCTCGGCATGAGTATTGGTACCGGTGAGAGCGAGGGTTGTGTAGTGACACCGCGAGCGAAGGGAAGTGACAGGATATTTTATGACTGTCCAAATTGGTGGTCATATAGCTACTGATGTTTGGGAGAGCAAGTCAGAGTAACCGGGGCATCTGTATCCTAAAGTAGGATTAAGCGTCCGACTGTGCGCCGTAGACAGCGTTTCACCATTGACCATCCCTGTACTTGCCTCTGCGAGTGAGGTTTAGCCGGAAGCCTACCTAGTCCCGTTCATCTTCGTACCGAGTACATATAAACTTTTTGCTGCCACCTGGGAGCCCGCTCACGATGCTTGTACTAGGCCAACACGGTCCTTCAATGCAAGGTGTGAAGTACTGTACTGTACTGGTCGGCTCGCTATCGTAATCATTCAACTCCAGGCAGTACATAGTAGAGACAATTTACATTTACTAACAACTGCATCCACCAGCAGTTCTTACAGATAGCAGTCCACAGAACTCCTGTCACCACCGGAACGAAGATCCCCGCGGTGTGCACGCACTGCTCTCAGTACCTATCCCGCCAGCTTGGGTGGTCGCCAGTACACCGCCGGAGCCCCTGGAATACCCGCAAGCGCAGCCGCATCGCCCTTCGTGACGCCCGGGCACTCGAGGACCTGCATCTGGGTGATCCTCTGGGGTCGAGTCCGAGTCCCTACCCCCGTCGCCAACCCCCCTCCAGCAACAGGCACGCCCGGCTCCGAGGATCCAGGCAACGTACCGTTACCAGTACTGGTGCTCTTGAGCTCCGACCCCGACCCCGAGGCCGAAACCGAAACCGCGCTCGCCCGCACCCGCGCCTCGATGACCCTCCGCAGACACCCCGCGCGCACGTCCGCGCACTTGCTCACGATCACCACCGACACGTTCATCCCGATCCACGAGCCCGCGCCCCCAGTCTCCCCGTCCCCGCCCGCGCCCCCGTCCCCGTCCCCGTCCCCGTCCTTATCCCCGGTCGACCTCTCGCACCCGCCCGGGCCGCGACACTCCCCCGGGGCGAGCGCGCACACGAGCGGCCCCGCGCCCCTGCACGCCCGGAGTGCGAGCACCTCGAGCGCGGGCATGCGCCCCCGGAGAGCGTCGGAGAGGGGGGTGAGCGGGAGGACGCACCCGACGAGCGCGAGGCGCACGAGGTGCCGGAAGTCTGGCGCGTGGAGGAGCGCGTCGAATGCCGGGAGCGGGGGCAGCACACTCGGCGAAATGGGGGGGCCAGCCCGAGGAGGAGTACTACTACTAGTACTAGTGGCGGGGACGCGGGGGTCGGACGCGAGGGCGATCTGGAGCTCGGTCAGGCCGGGAAAGGCGAGGCGGCGGAGCTGCGGGAGAGTCGCGGTTGCGGGAGGAGGCGCGTCCGGCCCCTGCGGAGACGTGGACGGGGGCGAGGGTGGGGAGACGTAGTAGGTGATGTGCAGGGTGCGGAGCGCGGGGAGGGGGATGGCCCAGTGGTCCGGACCCAGAACGTCGTCGGAGGGGGGAAGCGTGACCTCGACGGGGCGGCCGTCGGGCGAGATCCACGGCCAGTGCTGGCTGTGCCGGTCGGTGTAAATGTGGAGGTCGAGCTTTGTGAGTGCGGGGAGCTCGAGGTAGTGGAAGAGCAGCCAGAGGGCCCAGGGTGGGGCGGGGCGCAGGGAGAGGGAGTGCAGGGCGGGCAGCTTCACTTTGCGGGTCCCTTCCGAGACGCGGATGGTGCCGTTGGGGAATAAGGTGGGTGGCGATACGCCCATGGTCGCTAGGCGGTGGGGGTCGACCGTCGGGAGTGTGTCGTGGAGGATGAGCGTGCGGAGCGCCGGAGCGCCGGAGAGGTGGTAGAGAAGCCGAGAGAATAGCAGCTTGCGTGCGAGGCCGTCGAGCTTGAGGGTGAGGAGCGAGGGCATTGCGCTGCGAGGGAGGACCATCGGGTGGACGCGGGTGAGGGAAAGATGCTGCAGCGCGGGGAAGAGGATCGTATTGCTCGCGTTGTCGGCACCGGCCTTCACGGGGACACATCGAAGGATGGAGAGTTCAAGACGTTCCAAAGCGGGATATGCGTTCTGGGATTGCAGGAGGCGGGCCACGTTTGTGGCGTTGTTGGCCGAACGGTCGACCCACAGCAGGGTCTTCCAGCGATACGCCTTCTCTGCGAGCGCATCTGCAATGGCGGCACTCGCATCTTTCCTGGATGGAGAGGGAAACCTCTCATAAACGTTGAGCGGGCGGGTCCCAGACCGAGACAAGTACCTCTCAATCACGGAGAGCGAGCAGGAGGAGATGTTCTTCCACAAGCCTGAGTTCGATATGGCGATTGCTCGCCAGCGACGGCACACGTGGGATATAGTGACCAGGATATCCGGGTGTTGAAGGTGCCTGAACGCGGTGACGTTGCCAGTGGCAAACACACTGTCAAGCGCTGCCTCGAAGACAAGGAGCAGTTCTTCGTTCGACAGCCGCGTTATAGGCGAGTGATAATGGGAGAGAACTGTGTTCTAGGGAAGGGTCAGCACATAGCGACCCAGGATGAACTGAACCGAGGGATAAGTGGACATACAAAATGTGGCGAGGAGTGGTTGAGGAGACACCCGGTATGTTTGCCGTGACCTACGACAGCGCACGTCAACGGCGCGAATCGGCGATGCGCGGTCAACATTGGAGACAGAGAGGACCAGTTGAAAGTGGCGTATTCCTCAACGTGATTGGGGACACGGACAGTGAAAGTGGGTAGACAGAACAGAGCGACAGTCGCCCCCAAGGTCCTTATAACACCGGCTTTAATAATCGACGGAGCCTCTTTGAGTCACTTAGAAAGCCAATGCGACACATTCCTTGTATGGTAGGATACCATTTTATACACGAAAGCAGGGTTTTGTCGACTCCGAGGAGGACAATGCGTCCTTACCGCCGGAGTTTATGATCGATTGTAAGTACTTACTACGCGTACGGCTCCAGCTGTAGCGGCTGGCGTGGCCAAAGGTTTGCGCGCGCCTAAAATTCCTCTGAGGTCGATCGGCCTTGTCGGACCTTCACAATGGAACATACTTACGTAATACAGGTTGGCGAAAGCGCCTTTTCCACTCGTATTACCGTGATAGCTGAGACCCAGTGAAAACTGACCTAGTAAAAAGCGATTTGGATCGTACGGGTTCGTATTCTATCGGGCACCCCGTCTTAATACAAAAAGTTGGACTATACACGAAATTTCGTGTATCCCGTCGTATACCACCGTACGCCCACTTGGCACCATACGAGCGTGTTCGGTTTCGTTCGTTTTCCGTTGGTTCTGTATGATATGAAATGTCTTCTGGTATTCCGCGTATCCATTCGTATACTGCCGTAAAATGCAGGATAATTGTATAATATTCCACCTCGTTTCTACTGAATACATATGCATAACGACAGACCCACAACCGCCCGAATCGCACTAGCCCTCGCCACCGCCTGCCCCGCCGTCATCTTGCCCGTATCAACCCTAAATGACCTTCAACAGTAATGTCGTTACAGTAGCTCATGGCGCTTTGGCTGGGCAAGCACAAAGAAGGGACCCGGTGAGGGAATGACGTACCGGGAATTGAATGACAGGGGCGAAGGGACTTCGAGCAATTGGGGATGTACGCACCTTTCGAATTCAACAATCTGCAACCGCAGGTATCCAAACTCACCAATGTCAGGGGTACGATGCATCCGGCGCGCAAGGCCTTGCCAGGGACGCAAGCTCACCTTGATAGGGGAATATAGGATAACAGTGGTACGCACCCATGACCGACGTTGCGATATTGTTCGCTGTGCTCTAGGACACACCGGGAGATACGGGGAAGAGATGTGAACAGGGCCAGGTGGGGAGGGAGTAGAGGGGGGGGAGCAGAAAGGAGGGAGGACCAGTGAGCACGATGTGGATGGAGAGAGAGAGAGCAGACTCGATGTGATGACGTCGGTTTTGAGAATGTCCAGAGGGCTTTCCCACGGAGCAGAGCAGGTGAGGAAAGCAATCGATGGCAGGCGGAGCCAAGTTGGGGGACAGATGGGAAAGGGTTTGAGGACAAGTCTAGCGCCGAACTGAAGACTGTACGGGACTAAGGACCTGCTAAGGACAGTCAAAGGGGCCTGGTCCTAAGTCAAAGACGCAACGAAACGTAATGCCATGCGGGCGTCTATTGCAAGTCCAATACGAATTCTCCCGGTTATACGCTACAATACAATCCGATACAGTCCTTACCGATCCAAATCGCTTTTTACTAGGTCAGTTTTCACTGGGGCTGAGATCGGACCCGAACTTGCTTGCATACCTCCACCTCCCAATGGAATCTTCACTATACCGTTACCACCGCCGGTTCTCATTACTCCTGTGAATTGGCTTACCTTGGGTCTCCGCGATTAGGCAAGAAGACGCCTGGGCGTTGATGAAATTGAAGTTGCGATGCACTGGCACTCAGAGCTAGACCAGTGAAGCTAGCGAAGACTTGAGAGCAAAGGTCGACGAGGGGATAGTAATCGCAAGTTGATAGAGCTGGTCTGCACGGGCGAGGGGATGTCGATCAGCCTTGCGTGATGTCACCACAGCCATTCGACAGGTTGTTTTTCTCATACGTCGGCAATTTAAAAGGTGTTGGATATATGGAGTGGTAGCGATGAAGGAAGAGAGGAGTCAAAGGTGTGTTCCCCTCTGAATCGCTCTCAAAATCTGATCCAGATGTTGGTCGGTTTTTCTTCTTCTTCTTCGCGAGGCACGCATGCAGATATTTCTCTTTGCACCTCCCGCTATTGACGAATCGGGGTCAGCATATAGTCGGTGGCCCCGCGACGGCTGACCCAAGCACCGTTGGCATGCTCTTTCACGATGAGCTCATGGGCCGCCTGGCAGATCACCGCCCAGGGACTCCCTCCTCGCGGAAAGCAGAATACCGCCCACGAAAGTTCACACTGCTCATGGCGTGACGGTGGTCAGCTCCATGATATCCCCGTGGGCTTCCGCGGGCGGGTTCGCGAGGCGCGAGGCGAAGGGAAGTGAGCGGCTCCTGCGAAGGCTCCTCGTCTGGCTGGGTACCAGGGACCATTGGTTCCGTTGAGCTGCGACACGTACTTACTTTCCGAGTTGAAGGCTTCCGGAAGTACAGAGGCGCTGGGATCTTCGAACATGAACGCGTGTGCGGTTCATGAGGATGAGGACACGGAGCACCACCATTCGTACGTGAAGCTAGAATGGGGGGAGTGGGGGGTCGCGCAGTGCGGCAGGGATGCATATCGGTTGAGATGAGGCAGGCGTGGTGTGCCCCGTAGACGATAGGGTGTACCTGCATGCGCTGCGGTATATATGATATTTCCAATTTGTGTGCTCACTAGGTACGCTCAGAATTGGCGTATTTTCGAGGCGCCCGAATTTCGTCGCGCCCGTATTCGATAGTTCAGCCAGTATAAATGCGTGCTATATGTCGAATGTGAATTGTCTCATTCCTACTCTGAGATAGTTCTTTAATGCGTCACACTGTTCTGTAGACCATATGATGAGCATTATCCGATCCGTATATAGGTCCGGTGCCAGAACTACTCATGACACGGCGGGCATTCTGCGATTTTGGACGGGAGAAAAGTCAACAAAAAGGGATTACTCGTGGAAGACTTTTCTTCTCACGTGACTGAATCAGTGAAAAGTCGTCCAGAAGTACCCCAAAAGGTGAACTTTCTTCCCCTTTTGCTCGACTTTTCTGCCATTTATCACGTGCATGAGAAAAGTTAATCGCGAGTAATCCCTTTTTATCCACTTTTCTCCCGTCGAAAATCTCGGAATCCCCGCCGTGTCACCGGGTCCAAGTTCTCGAGCGTTCGTGTGGCCGGTAAGCGCAGGAGAGAAGCAGTGTCCGTGACTCGGAACCTCCGACTACGAGTTCACCGTAGATTAAAAGCAAAAATCGCCTCAAGTACAGAACTGTTCGCCGTATCATGGAAAGCTGAACCTCTTTTCCGAAACTACTTGCTAGATGAGGCTTCTTCGGCACCTTCAACTGCGCAGCGTCGGGCGTCTGGGTCTGCTGCACAAAGCGCTCGCTCAACTCATCACGTGGACGAAGACGAGAAGGGGATTGCGTGGACACGGCAAGCCGCCGGGGCCCGGCATTGACTTCCACAGTCAACGTGCAAGGTCTTGTCTGACTGCAGACATGTTTTGAACTAGCACTCACACATAGATTCACCTACGTACCAGGTATCTCAGCCGCAGCGCTCTCGATGCCAAGCCCCTCAACCTCTGGCTGCCGCGAGGTTCAAGTTCTCTCCAGCCACGGGACCTCGTCGGAGAAGTTTGCGAAACCCGATTCGCATGCTTTTGAAGTCGTCCATGATCATGGAAGTGACCAGCCGCGGGAGCACTCCGTCGTGCTGGACGGGCGGACGCATCGTACGAGATGGAGGACGATAGACGTAAGTGCCCGCGTCGTCCTACAGTGTCTTATCGGCACTCACCTTCACCGTGACCGCCGCGCCGGTGGCGCAGAGTGCCAAATACATCCCGGCCTCCATCTTCCCCGCCGTCTACGTGGTGCATCGATTATACAGAAACTACAGGCCCCGCAGGCTGCCCACGCTCACCTCCCTGACGCTCCTCGAGCTCTATGCGGCCGCCGCCACCCCGGTCCTCGTCAGGTGCCTAGCGTTCGCGGACGCGGGGGACGCCATCCGCGACAAGGACAGGCACACCATTGTGTTCGCAGGCAGGCGACTTAGGCGTCTATTGAAGTTGGATGCGAGTCTTCACCAGTCCTTCCGGAGTTTGGATGCAACGCTGTCCCAGACTCCCGCTGGACGGGAGGTGCAAGCACGCCTCAGGTGGCTTCGGGAGGGTATGTGCGAAAAGTCGTGCTACACCTCGAAACCCGCCCTCAGCTTACCCGTGATGTCCGCGAAACCTTTTAGGAGAGGACCGGTCCGGGAATATTATCCAGAGAGTGGTATGGTGGTACCGCCACCCGGCCTGGACCGACCAGAGTATTTGGAACGGAGTGGCCATGCTCATGCTGGGAGAGTACAGACGAAAACCTGGAGACACTCAGCCTCCCGTAAAGACGTCGCGGCGGGACTGGGACCTATGCGTCACATATATGACGACGTTTACCCGCCTAAGCCAAGTAAGTTACTTCCTTCGTCGACCAGTGCATACCGGAAAGAAAAGAGCTGACGCTCCCTCTACTGTATTTATCACCGCCCCACTTATAGATCGAGGAATGGCGCGAAAAGGCGAGGAATCTGTTCGCCGCCTCTCTTCCCGTGTCATGGCTCGCCAGGTTCTCCGGACGGCCCCTGCTCTATCTGCCTATGAGCGCCGTACAGCGCCTTCTCCTCGGCACATTTTTGTATGCCGACTGGGCATCCACCGCCGGTATGTTCCAGTATGTCAGGCGCATCCGGGACAAGGCCACGTTCGCACGCTTGGTGACCGCCGTCTTCGGCGACTTCGAGAAGGAGCTCCTAGACGCGAAGCTCCCTAACGACGAGGGCATACGGACAGTGATGGGGTGGTTCGAATAGGGGCTCAGGTTGCTTGTATGTAAGTGTAAGTCAGAGCGGTGTGTGGGGCGGGCTTCCCTTCGAGTAGAGTGCGCTCACCATATCTATTCCGGGCGGACAGAAGATCTATATCTAATGCGAGTAGGGCCCGGGGCCGCGCCGCTCCGTTGTTTCTTGGCCTCGCCTCGTCCGCGTTTCCTCCACCAATGTAGCCTCGTCATCCCGTTCAATGCGCTCCAGCACACCCTCTTCGACTTTGATGGCGTTCGCCGACCCGATCCGTTCCCAGATACCTTAAGCTTCCCAGGTACAGAAGCCGGTCTTTCGAATCCTGCTCAGGTAGAATTCCCTACGGTAAGAGGTTACACACGACCTTGATATCCAGGCCGATCCCTCAATGTAGGCGTGTCTATGCCGAATTCCTCGTGGCCCACTGCAGCTTGAATGTCGGAGGAAGTTCGACCGTCGCGGGGCTCAAAATCCTCACGTGATCATGATCGTCGGAGAAGAGAAGGAGGATTGCGTGGACACGGCAAGCGGCCGGCACTAAAAGTACGAGTTATTGTTTTCTTCTGCTATTTATCGTCGATTCAACTGTCAGGTAGCGAGCTAGACTCAGGTCCTTGATGAGCCTCTCGAAATCCCGCCGTGACTGCACTCTGCCGCGCCACTCAGGCTCACACGATGGGCTCTTAGGTTCGGACAGCGTCTCAAGATTCAATATTCCCGAAGTCATTCATGCGGAGGGAAGTGACCAACCGTGGAAGCATTCCGTTAAACTAGATGGCCGTATACTTCGTACAAGATGGAGGACAATCGACGTTAGTAGTGCCCGCTTCTTCCTACAGCGCCCGATCGACACTGACCTTCATGCTATGGCGCAGAGTGTCAAATACATCCCGGTCTCCGTCTTCCCCGTAGTCTATGTGGTCCACAGCTTATACAGACGCTACAAGCCGCGCAAGTTGCCAACACTCACCTCCCTGACGATGCTCGAGCTCTACGTGGTCGCCGCCACCCCGGTCCTTGTCAGGTGCCTAGGGTTCGCGGATGCGGTGGATATCATCCGCGACAAGGACAGGGGCACCATTCTGTACGCCGCGGGGCGCCTCAGGAATGCACTGAAACTGGACCCGAATCTCCGTCAGTCCTTCAAGAATCTGGATGCCACGATGTCCCAGAGCCCCGCTGGACGGGAGGAGCAAGCGCGTCTCAAGTGGCTCCGCGAGGGTATGCTTCGATCCACATTCAAATAGTGCTCTCACGCATATCCATATCTTACAAATCGTCGCTCGGCATGCATTTAGGAGACGACCGGTCCGGGAATATTATCCAGAGGGTGGTATGGTGGTACCGCCACCCTCTCTGGTCCCACGACCAGAGCATTTGGAACGGGATGGCCATGCTCATGCTGGAAGAATACAAACAGAAAGCTGGAGACACTCAACCGCCAGTCGAGACGTTGCGGCGGGACTGGGACCTATGCGTTACATATCTCACTACCGTTGCGCTCTTTAGTCGGGTAAGCCGTCCCGTGCATCACTTACTCCGTCAAGCACTGTCTAGAGTCGATAACTTACGAAACCCCCATACTGCATCTCTTCGGTGCATCCAGGTTGAAAAATGGGGGGAGAAAGCCAAGAAGCTGCTCGCGGCCTCCATCCCCGCCGCATGGCTGGCCAGGTTCTCGGGGCGCCCCCTGCTCTATCTACCCATGGGTGGCGTGCAGCGTCTTCTTCTTGGCGTAGTTCTGTACGCAGACTGGGCATCCAACGCCGGTCTCTTCCTGCACATCAAGCGTATCCGGGATAAGACTACGTTCGCGCACCTGGTGACTGGCGTCTTCGGCGACCTCAAATTCAAGGAGACGGTCCCCACAGATGAGAGCAGCGAGATGTTATTTGAGTTATTTGAATAGGCTACAGGCCGACTCGGAGCGACTCATTGCTCCGCCTTCGTGTATTCGCTGTATCTGCATCGGGCCGGCACGCTTTTTTCTGTAATGTACATACAAAGTTCCAGATGCCATGCCGCGTAATGCCTCGTGTCTCATTTTTCCTCAGCCGAGCTTGCTGAGGAGAACTCCCAACATGTCCTCGATCTTTTGCATCTTGCCGTCCAGCGCATTCAACCTATCCTCGAGCCGCCGCTCTTCCGAGCGGTCCGCTGCGCTGCCGCCAACATGGCCAGCCAACCCGTCGATCTTGTTCTCCAGCGCCTCGAGACGGAGCGTCGACCCCTTCTGCATCTCGTCAAACTTGGCTTCGAGCGCGCCAAGCCATTCAGACTGGTTGGTCTCCACCTGGTTCGCCGCGCGCGGGGGCTGGCAGAGTACCAAGGCATGCATCGGTTTGTGCCTACCCTTGATGGGGGTTTGGCTACTCTCGCACGCGGGACACAAGAACGTATTGTCTAGCACCACATGGTCAGCACAGTCGCAGACCGTATGCACCTGTACGTAGGGGGCGCACCTTCGCATTCGATGCAGTACCAGCAAGGCCGCGAGACCCGAGCCTGACACCCGATACACAACAGCTCGCGCCGCATGATGCGCTCCGCTCTCGTTTCGGGATGACAGCTCTCTGCGGGCTCGTGCAAGTCGTGCGAGTCGTGAACCAAGGTCGCATCCGACAGCGCCTCTTCCGCACGCAAGAGCGCGTCATGGGCGGCGCGGTACGTGCTTCCGAACTCCCGGTGCCGGTGGACGACCTTGCGCACCTTGAGCAGACGGTGGGAGGGCAGATGAGGGGAATGAAGGTCGGCCTTCCTGTCGAGACCGATGACGGCACCGAGGCAGTCTGCCTTGTCGCACAGGTCCAGCGCGTCCCGAGAGGTATGGCAATCGAGGCAGATCACGCGGGGCCCGGTGACTCCAGCCCGACAATGCGCACAGTTTATGCCGCTGTGGGAATAGCGAATAGCTCAGTCAGAAGCCCAGATAACAGGTAGTATAGCAGAGCAAGCGTACAAGTGTTTGGGTGCAAGCCTCAGTCGGTACTCGTAGACCATGCGGTAGAACCGAGCCTCAGACGGCGTCATAGCAAGCAAGCATTGCTTCGTCTTCTCGAGCTCTTCTCCAGATCCCGCCAACGATAGAGCTAGGCCATCAAGGTTGGTTCGAATGAGCTGCACGTAGTGTCGGCGTGTGGCCAGGCGCTCTCGGAGGCGAGACTTCGCGAGGAGTCGCCGTCTGACTTGATCGAGGACTGCACGTATCGCAAAGCGCCACAGACTCCTCGGCTTGTTCAGGTCCAGATCATCCAGGGACGGCCAGAATCGCATAGTGTCACAAGATAGCCTCTTCAGGTAGAAGATCCCATCGTTGTTGTGAGAAATAGGGGACCATGTCCCAGAGAACACGCGCCCATTGTCTGTGAGAGCCCCGCAGAACCGTCTCGGCCCAAACCGTGCAGAATACGAAACCGTGAAGGTGTATGAGGAGCGTCCATCCGCGTCCTGCTCGACGACGCCGACCAGCTTCCAACGTGTACCGGTGTGCGAAATACCGGAAGCAACGAACTGGTTCTCTTTGAATCCCGCGGCGTGGAGATCGAAGGAGATCATCGGGTGAGAGGGATACACGTCGCCCTTGCCGATGTATCCACACCAGTGCCCTAGGCTAAGAGCAAGTCAGAGTTGTGCCGTTCGGGATGGCACAGTTTTTGACTCACATAGCATGCAAAGGTCCTTGCGCCATCCGATCTTCTTCCGACTCGATAAAGTCTGGGTTGACGAGGGGATCTTCGACGATATCCGTGTGGTGATTGAGAACCTCTGAAGGACTGACGTTTGGCATCTCGTCAGCATCGCTGTAGACGTGGTCGACGTAGCGGGATTCTCGAAGTCGATCGAAAGACCACAGCGGGGAAGGATCATGCCAATAATTGAACTAATTCGGTGCATGAGTGAGTGTAAATACGCACAGCACGACAACTGACCATCTCGAATGCGAAGCTCTTGAACTGCTGGGCTGGCTCATGGTTTTGCTGTTTAAACAAGTCTAGATATGTCTGCCACTTAGCCCAAAGCCGTCCTCAGAAACAAACTACGTACTCTCCAAGTCGTGATGGCGGTCGCTGACCGCGCGAAAAACCCACTCCAACGTATTCGCGGAATCCCAGAGCTCGTCCTTGTGGAGAACAGTAGTCCTTGCGAGGCGCATGATCTCGAAATCACGCTTGAGGAGAAGATAAAGGAGAACGAAGACATTCTGGGGGAATAGGAGGTCAATTCAGTTGCAACACCGTTCAGTGGATGCCTACCTTCTCGATCCTTCCCGGACCAGTCACAAGTGTAAGCATATCCGCACCGTCGATGTCGTATCTGATGGTCTCGAGCTTCTCGCGCATCCTGTCCTCCTCTTCTACGACGTAGCGCTCGAACTTCTCACGCATTACTTCACTCCATTCGGCACGTCGGAAGCCCAGCGTAAGCTCCGTGATGGGGGACCAGATAGCGTCGAGGTAGCGCTCGATGAATCTGCGGTTGGCGGGAAGTACGAGTGATTTGACGGAAAACATCTTGTTCAGGAGTTGGTCGATCTGGACGACGTAGTGCGTCATAGCCATTTGCCAACCTAGTGCATAATGTAAATGCGAACGACGAACATCGCGATTAGACAAGACTCACCGACCGCCCAATACGCCATCCAATGTAGCAAGCTACGGACTGTTAGGACTCTGAACGTTGCCACAGCAGCATAGGAAACGTACCTCCAGTCGGCAGGACGTGCGGTAGTAAAAGCGTTAGCCTCCCCAACCGTGATAAAGCCGGAGGCGTCGTCGTCGAATGCTTCTATGATTGCCTGCAGGCGGGTAACGTTGATATACTCCAGGGTCCACTCGTCCTGCTCGGTAACGCGCGTGGGGTAGCCGCAATCGATGAAGGTGCGTTCGTTCTTACGGAGCTTATCGAGCTTTTCCAGGCAGTAGTCCCGCAGCGCGAGTACGAAGTGTCGTGCCTTGACGTTCCCGCGCCACCGCTAACCAAGAAGTGTCGACCATCAGTGTCTAGAGAAGCCATATATACAGCCCAACTCACCATCTCCTTCCAAATATTGCGCAAGTCCTGGAATATCGAGCGGTTAGCATCCTATGGAGGTTAAGATAGGACGGAAGAATAGTTATCCTCACCGGGTCAATGATCCTATCATGAGGGCCTGCTGTGACAGCGCTGATAATGAGATCGCCTTGATGATGAATAATTCTGCGCATTTCCGCCGCAAGCTCCGTTTGCTGCATCATGAACTTGCGCTCGAAGCTCTCAAGGTTGTTCGCAATGGCGATGTCCGGGTCGTTGAGTAGTTCAGCTTTGAGGGCCTGGAAATCGACGGTGCTCTCCCTCCGACGAAGTTTCACCCTGTCGCGGGAAGTAGCGCTAGACGTCGAGCCGGAGGTAGATACAGTTGCCGACCTCTCTCGGTAGAGACTTGCCAGCAACGTCTCGTCCTCCAAGACGGCATCCGGTCCACCTCGTCTTTGGACAAACGCCGCGAGTTCTCGTTGGTCTGGAGTTGTACTCTGACAAAGGAGATCGATGATAGCATCAACCCTGAGTCCTATGTCAATAAGGTAGACATTAGAAGCTAGAGGCCTACGCACTTAGAGCCTAGTGCGTCGAGCTTGCGGTGGGCGATATCAATATTGACCCCGAGGTGTACCGCTAGGGCGAACTCAATGTCTGCGCGACGTTTGCTAAACCGTCGAACATAGATCTGAAGTACATCATCCCACCGAGATCCCCGCAACACCTTGTGAAGGATCCCAGTTTTGGCGTACGTATCGCATACGTTGGCGCACTCCCTGATATCCTGCTCCATCGAACGGACGTGACCTTGCAATCGCTCCTGAATGGTCTGTCCATCTTTTCCGATGTGATTCGGCCCGTCTTGGACGTTTTGAAGCCTGGAAAGTTCCATTTAGGCCAATAAGTGGACGCTAAGATCATCTAACCTTAACTTACTCCACAAGCCCCGACATCATGTCCTTCATTTCCAGAAACAACAGCCCAATTTTCTTGTCATTCTCGCGCCGCTTGAGGTCCAGCTCTATCGCTACCTTGAATGCACCCACGGCCACTGCCGCACCGGTCGAACGTTTAATGCTGCATCGAAGTGACAATGTGAACGACCTACGGGCAATGAATGGGTGGATTGCTGCGACGTCCTGCAAGACCTTCAAAAGTTCCGGTAGCCCCTCAACGATGGTGTTCTGGCCACTCTGGAGAAAACTCATAGTTCCCGACCCCGCCGCAGAGGCCAATGGAGACATCATGGTGCCAATGTACCCCATTTCAGTGTTGATCGCGAGTACACGATCGGCTATCAATCACCGTATTAGCCCGATGGAGGTGGAGGTGGACAGCGATAGACCACACGTACTTTGAGCCCGCCCATTCTTTCCCCGCCCATTCCTTCCCCATCCCTTGTACCGACCGAAGCTTGCAGTCGCTGCATCAACGGCAAGCGAGGCTGACCGGAAGCGTACGGGACGCTTCTCCTCGGTCAGAGTTTCCTCGTCGAACGCCAACGAAGATGAACTCGTGCTAGAGCTGGAAGGGCTAGAAGACAGACATGCTATCTGAAGTTCCGGAGAGTTCGTGAACGAGGCCTTAGGACTCAGATGAAGCGACATTGGGGGGGGGGCAAGGCAAAGATGGGGGAACGCACCGAGCGCGGCGCGACTGGCCTTCATATACTTACTTACGTTATGCCCATCTGCTGATCTGCCCACCTCCATAGACAAGGGAAACGGAGATGCCACGCCACTCGCGATTCGCGAAGGAAGCGATCGGGACCGGTCGCTCTCACATAAGATGTCGAGTCAACGCCGATGATCTGGTTCTGCCGCGAATCCACGTCGTGAGGACGATGAAAAGCGAGAAGAAGATAACTCACCCGTATGATACAGCAAATTTCGACTTCCATTTGATACCTGCGGCCACAGGACGATCAGAAGGGTATGGAAGCACATACCGCATTTCCATATAGCACAACTCAAACTCAAAACCGTGCCAAAGCGCTTTGCACGAGCATTGAACGACTGCGCACAGTCGGAGAGTTCCGCCGTCATTGCATCCCACCGACCCGTGAGATGTCCGATGTACAGTAGATAGCGCGATAGCCAATACAGAAATACAAGTCGTCCGTCAACGGCGAAAGAGAGCAGAGCCACGCCGCCGGCGAGGCGAACAGTAGATGTTGTACAACATGGAGCAGGTTCGAGTTCAATGTCGCTATGCGTCCTTGGCTGGTCGATCGACAGGGGATGGCGCAGCTGTCCGCGGCTCTGGGACCCCGATGCCGTGGATGTGGTACTGCTCCCCGACGATTTCCTTGGTGGCGACCATCAGCTTGTCCAGTCTGAGAACGATGCCGAACGCGGTCGTGACTCCGACAGAGAATGCCCTATCGTTGCCTCCCGTCGTGAGGAACAGCCAGACAGCGGTTCAAGGAAACGAAACGCTCACAGGTATTGCTCGTTTGCGAGCGTGTCCATGGTCATCGTCCTCGGCAGGCCGTAGTCGTCGTCAGCCTCGTGGCGGATAACGTTCAGCCCGTGCGTGTGGACCATGAACCTGTCAAGCAGCGGACAGGGAGTAATCTGGGGTAATGGATTCCCCGTTCGAAGGGCGGTTGAGATCAAGCCTGTGACCAAGCAGTTCAGGGCCAACCACTCAGAGCAACGCACTCGACGGGAAACTCACTAATCACAGCGAGGATGTCACCCTGGAAGTCGGCGTCCAAGAATCGTGTCCGTAGCAGGAATGCCCTGGACCACGCGGGCTCTAGATGCTCAGCGACCGACATGAGGTGCGAGAGGAGGTTCGCAATTTGCCTAACGTCAAGTTTCAGTTTGGGCGGCGCCGCCAAGAAAGCAAAACCGCTACCCACATCTGGAGGTCGAGTATCTTCTGGTAGCGTTCGGATGGCCATCTCCCTCTCAGAGAATACTGCATGGCATGATCAATGAATGGATGACACCCTGTCAAAGTAAGGCTGGCCATACCTCATACACGATGTTCGTCCTCAAGAAGATTGAGCGCTTCAGTTTCAGCCGAATGGCAACCAGACTCTGCGCAATCTCCGCCCTCGACACCTCTTGGTGTTCCCGGGTGTTCGCGAAAGAAACGATGGAACAATATACCGTCCCTAGTTCCGCGACGGTGGTTGCCATCATGGAACGTTGATACTTCCTTAACGTTGTTGAGGGCGGCAGGAGCGAGAAGATGCTGTTAAAACGTTCAGATAGCTCCCGACCGGGGGAAAAGGCGAAAGAACGCTTACAAGGCCGCGACTACACCGCATATGACCGTCACGAAGCGCCTCTATCGTCTCATGAGAACGGAAAGATAGACTCGACGAGGGGACATGCTCACCCAGGCGACGTCCCATCCCTGGTAAGTGATGGGCAGAATCGTATGATGGTTTTGCCACGAGAAACCGACCACCTGTTGGCGTTGACAGATAAGTGAGCGACGAAGAAAGCAAGCACCGGGCTCGGGACCTGATACGCACCAAGGTCGCCGTCACGAAGAAAACGATATTCGTGATCGGATGTACCGGCCAGTACAAGCGCCAGAAGACAAGGAACGGCGAAGAGACCCCAATCACGACAGCTAACCCATACGCGTTACCCTTCCCGCCGCCTGCGGAAATGTACCACAGTGCTAGGCCGAGCACGCTCCCGAAGATCGTGCTGAACACTCGAACCACCAGCGCGAAGACGGTGTCGCCACGGAAACGAGCAAGGGTGAGTTGCCCCATGAATCTGCGGGACTATGAACACTGCATCAACTCGCGAAGGTGAATCCATAAACGTACACCGCCCAGGCGAATCTCTGTTCTGTTCTAGTAGTCAGCCTTGTCGCATTAAGAAAATTATCTCAGTTTCGGACGCACCGTACGCGAACCCCGCAGTGCTCCGCAAGAAGCTCGGTATGCATAATAGAACTATTGATGGACGTTCAGTGAACGTCTTACCATGAACAGGGGAGGATCGCGCACCGGACAGCAAGCCAGCCTTGAGAGCAAACAGTACGTTTCCGCGGGTTATGCCGGTGGCCCAGCCGTGTATCCAGTGCATGACCCATTGGAACGCGTTCGAGGGAGGTAAAGCATCTGGGTCCCGTCGACCGGTCATGCCCAAGTCTTGGTCCCATGCAGGATCGATGCCTTGGACGACGTCTAGTAGGGGCACCATTCAGCACCACGGCCAACACGTGTAACGTCCATGGAACATACCGGGATCCTCGTCGTCTTCCTGGTCCATGCCCTCCGCATGTGACCAAAGGTTCAATTGCAGCACGCGACGGAAGGGCTCGCTCGGCCACCAGAGACGCGACTTCGAGCACTCGGTCTCGAGCGTGATGATGTTGTCGAGCTGTTGAGCGTGGTGTCAGATCTCGGGAGCAAGTATAAGCGCGGCCGTGGACGTACGATTTCCGTCAGGATAGCAGAGAACCGCATAACATGGTACTGATACATGAAGCAGTGGAATAGATAGCGGTGTGGCGGAACGTTGACCTCCTCAGGATGAAGGGTTTTCTGGTCGAAAGCATAGCGATACGGCTCCAAAACGCGAAGTCTGCACGTCACAGCACATCGCGTAAGCCTAACGCACCAAACAGAGAGGAGGGGGAACACGCACCTCTTGTCATTCCTGAACCTCTCCGATGCTTCCTTGATGTTCTTATGCAGCACCTCGAGCTTGGCGAGTCGTTCCGTCCGGAGTCGCTCGATGGCCACCTGCCCACGGAAGCTCTCGGACCTCGCCTCCGCAAACCAGCCCTGCACGCCCTGGAGCACGTCCTGCGACACGCCCAGTATCTCGTCGCACGACTCGTGCAGCAGCGCCGTGAACTGCGTCGTGTAGTCCGCCATGCGGTGGTTGAACCGCGTCGCCTCGATGGCGATGTACCGCTGCGACTCGAAGACGCCCACAGCGGTCTCAGACAGAGACAGTGTGGGCCCCACGCGCGGCGGTGTCAGTTTCTGCGCGAGATGGAGGAGCGAGGTGTGAAGGTGGCTGTCGTGGTGCTGCTCCTTGTGGTGCGTGAGGCGCGAGTGGAGGTATCGCGACAACGAGGTCTGCACCCGCGGCCGGTGCCGCGCGGTGTGCGCGACGTCCTCTCTCATCTCGATCGGGGTGCCGGGGCTGGTTGGGGTGCCTGGCAGTGAGGTAACAGGCGTCATGGTGAAGGGAGTCCCAACACGAGAGGGGATGGGCGTCATGGGGAACGCTTCGCGCAGTGGGTCGATGAGGGAGAAAAAGACGACCATACCGTCCGCCCGGGATATGAGGCGCCGGATGCAGGTTTGAAATACCCCCATGCGGGCCGGGGAAAAGCGACCGTAGACGATGTCCTGGTTGAGCAGCCTTGATGTGGCACCGGCCGGACCAAGCCCGTCTTCGGAGCGTCCCAGAGCATCACGAATTTTGTCCACTGTGGTCTTGAACTCGTCGCCAGAGGGGTCATGGGTGAGAACGGCGCGGTGCTGCGCCAGGAACTCGTTTAGAGGATCAAGAACGCCAACGAGAGTTTGACAGTAACGGGCGGAGATAGTCGTAGGGAAGATAGTAGCAGCAAAGAACACGCAAAGCCCGCAGTGCACAATGAGGGGTAAAGCAATGAAGCGACCAAGCAGATAGAAAGGAAAGGGATAGAGCACTTGGGTAGTGAGACAGACGTCGAGGCAAATGCAGGAGAAGACGGTTGCGAACATATATGGTCCTGGTCCTAGTCTCGCCTTCAGGTAGAGGAAAAAGGCGCTTCCGAAGAAGATGAATACGGCAAGGATGACTGTGGGTCCGGCCTCGACGAATTTGGCGGAATGAACGTCGTCTGGGGCTGCAGTATAATCGATGTTCGTTCTCGCAAGCTGAGAGAGGAAAATGCCTAGGCAACTCCAGCTACGAAGAGATAACTAAGCTTATGCAGGAGAAAGGGCTGTCATGAGGTACTTACGCCCAAGCGGTTAGGACGAGCGTGGTAAAGATGAGTTCACGTTCGAGGACAGCGATAAAGGGATCATGTGGAGTGTCGAGATAGGCCGCTGTCTTGACGTGAGGAGGTTACGCATTGGATGTGTATTACAGCACTTACATATCAAAAGCTGAAAGCTAGACTGGCGAAAGACGTGTTAGCGTACTAGAAGTTTCACAGAGCACTATACTGAGACTACGACGGAAAATATCGTCAGCCACGTCGCCACCGCCAACATCGTTCGTCAACCTTAAGTTCGGCAAGACTGCCTTCGACCTCGACAAGTCTGAGGTCATGGACCTGAACATTGTCGGAAACGCCAAGCGTAACCACAAATATACCCATCGCCTCAAAAGCACTCAGTCCTCTTGGGTATCGAGAGGCAGCCGCTCTCTTCTTGGGACAATGTAGCCCATTGAACAAAAATTCCTCTTCAGCATTCCGCGCCAAGGTCATCCCCGAATCCAATGGCCTTCCCTCTCAATGCACCCCAGCCTTCCCTTCTCGACCAGATAGCATATAGTCACAGATAAAGCGACTCACCATGCCGAACGCCCTTCCTGTGGGCCCAATGATCATCAGCATCGCTGATACCCAACATACCACAGCACATCGAATGACGGGCTTGAGCTTCGACCAGGTCAGGTTTGGACGTATCCACCCGAGGTCGAACGGTAGGAGCTTCGCGATCCGTGTAGTGATAGATATCTTGGGAGAGGTGTCCGGACGAGAACGAGGAGGAGACTTGGAACGCTTTTCGCTACCGCCGCCAGGATGGGGAATGTCGTCGGGGATGCGGACGTGCCGGGGGGTGGGTAGGGCGTCGTCCTCGTCGCCGAAGCGGGGGTCGTAACGGCGGCCGCCGTTCATCGGCCCTTCCTTCGCGCTCGTCGACATGGGGGAAGCAAGAAAGTTTCAGGCTCGAAGGCTATCGCCATTGGACACTCCAAGTCATGGCGGACAGTGTCGGAGTCAGCCTCTGGGTAAGACACCAATGCCGTGTGTTGCCGGGCGAGGGGCAAGAGCGGAGGAAGATTGTCGGCCGATGGCGCCAGTATTTGGCGCCGCTCGCGAACTGCCGAAACACGGTGAGCCCATTCCGTTTGTCGCTGGTTTGTCGTCCTCGTCGTCTCGCTCGACCATCTCCCCCCCGGACCCTTCAGATGGACGAATCTACGCCACCACCACCACCACCACCTGCAGCTTCTGAGCCCTCTCCTCCTCCCCCACCATCGACCTCTGGCTCGCCGACGGACTTCTTGAAGGGGGTAGTTGGCAAGCGCGTCGTCGTCCGCCTGACTTCCGGCGTGGACTATCGGGGTGAGTCATAAGTTATTTTCTGATTGAGAAAAGTCGGCCGCATATTCTGCATGGATGCTGATAATCCTTAATCTTAGGAATTTTGTCCTGCTTGGATGGCTACATGAATATTGCGCTAGAGCAGACTGAAGAGCACGTCAATGGGAGGGTAACGAACCGTTATGGAGACGCATTCATTCGTGGAAACAATGGTACGTGGTGGTTCAACTCTCTGCGTACCCCCGCAGCCTGATGTATGCGCTCGCAAGTACTATATATCTCCGCTGCAGAAGCTTTGTAGAAATCTGGATCCATCTTGCATGCGTTGTCGACCTTGTTTTCCATCCGTTGTCATCAAGCAAAGATTTGCCTTTGTATGCAACCCGATCCGAGAGTCGCAAGGCCCACTAACCTTTCCCACTCTATCGGAGGGTTCCAGGTTGCTCTCCTGCCTTTCTACGCTTAGAATTCGGAATCATCGGGACGCCGCGTTCCGTCTTTTTGTCCGGCCGAACGCTCTGTCGGATCAGTTACCGCGAAGATTTCGTCTGTGCTCAGATGGTGAGTCCCTCCGACTGTGCGACTTCGTCAATCTTATACCCTGATCCATACCTCAAGAATCTTCAAAGTCCACGTCTTCGATATGTTCGGAAAGACATTGACTCCCAATCCAGTCGTGCTTGCGGAACCCCCCTCTCGTTCGGATGCCGTTTGCGCTGACGTTTAGATAGCTCAGGGCCCACTATGATCAATTCTCTCTTACTGGTTCCGGTCAGTGGGAGTTCCAAAACATGCTACGGAATTCTTGCAATTTCACGCCCTGTAAAAACATACATCACAGGCAGGATGTGGACGGGGCTCGACGATGATGACACAATCGGCGAGTCTTCGACAATAACCAGGACTACTTTCGAGGTTGAAACGTGCTTAGCCCATGGTTATCAGACCTTGATACGCAGCAGCAGCTGTGACGGTACGGTCATATGCAATAACCCCCATTCAACGTGGCAGAACCTTCTTCACGGACTCGCACTGGATGTCTAGGCCACTTTCTACAACTTTGAAACAGAGCCCGATGCCACCGCCTCCACATCGCGATACGGTGGCACGAACTCGAGCACCGAAGGGATGTGGTATGGAGCGTTATGATGAAATCCCTCTGAATGTGAGATCTTTCTCGTATTTGGCGGCGCGATCAAATACACAGCTGAACAACCACCTCTTACATAGCCTCGACCAAGCCTATCAGCTCGATCTGGTCGCCGGTTGAGCCTAGACGGCAGCAGTAATATGTAGCCCACAAATCACTCTGGCCGAGGCCCTCCGCCAGCATTGTCTCCATCGCACCGACCGCGCCCGTGTGCAATTATGCAAGGAGACTAGAGACGCCTCGGAGGTGTCGAAGGCCTTCTCGACGTGTCGACGGGGTCCAACCAAGGGGCTGCGGCATGGCGTCCAGATGAGAGCGACACCGGGTTCGGAATGGAGCTCTCAGGCGCGTCTTCTACGGTACGCCTGTCGGGCGATTGGAGTGAGGCATGTGCAGCGACGACAGACGACGGGTGCAGGAAGCTGCGGACGTCTCGCAAGACAGGCCTGGAGGACCGGTCCGAGCTCGAAGTCGGCCGTGAGCCGGACTCGGACTCTTGTCGAGGAATGTATGGACCACCGAGCGGCGCGGACGCAACTTGCAGCCCCTGGGTCCCGGTCGTGTCCGAGCTGTGGAGGGCGGTGTGGCTGTACGAGCGCCCCAAGAAGGCCTGCAGCAGCGCGGGGTGGTGCCTGTCGGTCTGAATCGCGACGGAGAAGGGCGGGAAGAACGACCTCCCGTGGGGCCTCATGGGGTCCAGGGGCCGCGGCGGCGGACGACGTCTCGCAAAACCCTCTCGCATTCCCGAGGAGGAATCCGACACGTTGCAGGACGACCCAGAGGAACTCGACGGGATTGCCGAGCGAGGACGGAATATTTCGGGAGCTACGGCGGCGTGGTGGGCAGGACCCGGGCTGCTTTGTGTCGACGAGGCGTCGTCGGTGGCATAGGGGCTCAGTCGAGTGCTCGGGCTAGGGCTAGGGGCCGCCTCAGAGCGCTGGTGATCTGATGCAGCGTCACTCGAGTCCGAGCTTGTCAATGCTGCTGGGGTCGACGAGTCGGGTGGTACGTGGTCCGGAGTGGTCGGAGGCGTGGCACTTGTGGTTCCCGTGAAGGGGACTATTATGTTGGGCCAACGACGCATGCGAGGTCGCCGTGGGGCGTACTCGCACAGGAGGCGACCGGCGCAGCAACGACTGCAGGGGTTCTTGCCGTCGCACTACAGACGAGAGAGAATTGGTATGGAGAAGCGTTTAACTGGGCGTCGGGATGGATGACGAACCTTGACCTTTCGTATCCGGCAATGCTCACAAGCCTGGGCGGTACGCAGCCGCTGTCGCTCGACGTTGTCTGTACGTTCGAATACACCAGTGGTGGGATCGATAGCGCCGGCTATAAAAGATTGTGGGGATCCAGAGGGGTGCGGAGCGGAGGGCATGCCCGTCCAGTTTTGTCGTTGAGTCTGAGTGGTGCGAGAGAAGCGAATGGTAGACTTGGGGTTCGGACGGTGAGCAGGAGCTGGACTGTGTCTTGGCTGACAGTGGGTTCGGTTCGGTTGCGGCCGGCGGCCGGCGGACACGGATTGTTTGTTCCCGGACGGGGTAAGACCAAGAGTTGGGGAAAGAAACTAGAGTAGGTAAGGGAGAGGATTCTGGGTGGGCGTTGAACGACCTAATCCATCCACGAGTTCGTTCTCGTTGAAGAATCTACCCAATTTCTCCCCAAGGAACGCACGCAACTCACAGAAGGTGAGTCGGTAAGTCCGGATGGTGGTTAGCCGCTATTCCTCCAGGGAACATTTTGTTCTAGTCCCGGCTGCCGACGATGTGAGCAATGCGCATCGGTAAGGACTTGTGCACACCAGACATAATCCGCCCGCCGAGATGATACCCACCATCCGATCTACGCCGGAGGGCGAACTCAGAAGACTTGCAAGCGAACTACATAACTCATTGAACTCGATGCACACATATTGGTTCTGGATCATCTCTCAGATTACTCCAGCGCCGACAAGTGCAGACATGCCACAAGTGAATGCATAACAATCCTAGTCTACGTAATACACGGGTACTAGTTATCATAGATACAGCAGTGGGGTTATATGGTTATATGGTTATATATTGACAGGCGTAACGACAACAATAGCAACGACAAAGCAAAGCAACAGACGGGATGGGATGAGTGGAGTGTAGTTGAACGACAATGTGTCCCTGATGAACTGTCTCTGTCCTGAACCAATAAAAACAAATGCTAACCACACGATCTACACAGCGTCGTCGACTGGGCCCATGAGCTCGGCCATGAGCGTGTTCGGCGCAGCACGAGGGGTCTCGTCGTCGGCCAACTGGGCGTGGACAGCGGCGGCGGCGGCCTGCCAGCCGTCCTGGTCAAAGGCCTTCGCCTGGAGCACGTCCGCCAAGCCGTCGAACCCGCCGAGGTGGCCGTTGTCCGAGGACACAGGGGACGGCTCGAAGCTGTCGTAGCCGTTGTCGAAGGCGGACGGACCGGTCGGGTACATCAGGCTGCCCGCCGCGTCGTACGCGAGCGAGAGCGGCGTGATGGGCGTCGACGTCTCGGGCGAGTTCGACAACACGTGCTGGTTCGCCTGCGGGAACGACGACGCCAGAGACGGGTGCACGAAGTTGCCGACGGAGTGCGAGACGGGGCTGGAGGGAAAAAACACGGCGGTCAGAGCGAGGACGCGGTGCACAGCGGGATGGCGGGACATACATGGAGTCCATAGACACAAGCATCCTGTGGGCGGCGTCCGAGTTGTGCTGAGCGATGCGGCTGTACGACTCCGCCAGGTACGTCGGCAGCAAGGTGCGGCTGTCTGTGCCAGTCTCGACCGGAACGGGGTACGGCGCCTGCTCAGTGGTCCGGGCGTACTCGGCGAGGAGGCGGGGGTACATCTGCCGGGGGACGCTGAGGTCGAGGTGAGGTGGACGAGGCTTGGTCGAAGCCTCTGGCGCACCCGCGAACGCGTCCAACCCATCGCAGATGCAGGCAGAGGGGTCCTGGCCTACAGTTGCCGAGCGAGGACGGAACGCCGCAGCTGCCTCAGGAGAAGCGTGGTGGGCAGGAGTCGGGCTGCTGTGGGTCGATGGGATGTCGAGGCGATAGGAGGCCATAGTGCTAGGGGACGACTCAGAGCGCTGGCGGCACGATGCCGCGCTGTCCGAGTCCGAGCTCGCTGGTGTCGACGCGGAAGAGGGTTTCGCACAGTCCGATGCGGCGGGGGAAGCCGTAGAGCGCTTTTGGGGGAGGGTGGCCTTGCGCTTGTTCTTGTTCGGACCGCGCATCTTCCGCTCTGGCGCGTACTCGCACTTGAGACCCTTCTCCATGCAGCGTCTGCACGGGTTGTCACCGGTGCACTATAACGACCGACGTGCCACGGGATCAGCCAGGAGAAATGACAGAGTGGAAATGAACGAACCTTAGCCTTTCGTATCCGGCACTTCTCACAAGCTTGGGCCGTACGAAGACGCGGATGCTCGACGCTGCGCTGGAACACGCCAGTGGCGAGATCGATGGAGCCCGTCCAAGACGACTGAACCGCCCCGGAGGGCTGCGCCGAGGAGGCCATGTTCGCCGCGTTTTGCTGTTGGGTCTGAGCGGTGTGCGAGGACTCGATGACGGACTGAAGATTTTGAAGGAAGGCTGAACTACAAGCGGGGTCGTAGTACCCCCCGTATGCACGAGGAGCTGCCCAGCCAGAAGTAGCGGCGTAAAGTCCTCGGGGGGATACGGGTTGGTTGTAAGATGGATAAGGGGCATTGAGGTCGATGAAGGTGTTCGGACCACCGGTTAAATGGTATGGGAGCATGAGGTCGGGTTGCTGGACAAGGACGGTATGTGTGGGCCTCGCAGGTATATGGGGCACCTGCCCGCTGAAGCGAGAGCCAGGTAGAGATGCGTCTAAGTGCCCATGAGGGTATAACGACGACGGGCGAGAGATCCCAGGTCCCAGGTTGAGTTCGTACGTCTGGGGCGACCCAGGACAAGGAATCGCGTAGTCGTCGAAGGTAACTTGGGCTGAAGGCATAGCGACGAAGAGCCCGGAAAGTGGGGATGGAAGAGCGTAAGGATTGCACCAGACACTGGCGAATTTATATGCTGGATAATGTGGGCAGCCTGATCGAAAAGAACATACCTATTGCGTCGCTTCCGCTGGAGCGTCGAAGACGAGAAGGCTGAGCGCTAGCCTCCTGTCCGCTCGATCGGTCTAAATTCACATTATACTGGAGAGTTGTGGTCGGAATCCTATTGTCATGGCGAGCCCTATGGAGTGAAAAAGTGGCGTCAACACCACAGTACACATTGCAATCCCGAGAGCTGAGCAGCTCACCATAATTGCCACTGTCCGTGTCCATTCAAGACCTGGGCATACCTGCTTGCGCATCTGCATACGACTCACTTGACTATCGCAGCGTTACCGTGCACACACAGCGTGATTTAGATCTCGATACCTCTCCTGTCGACTCTAGACGTACCCCGAAACAATCTACGAAGCCCAAAGGAGATTAGAATGTAGAGATGATATATGGGCGCTGGCGGTGGGCTTTGTGGCGGGCTGTGACTTAACGCCACTGCCTTCCGTACCAGGTAGCCCTGGAGCCCTATACAACCTTCGTGTCTCGCTCGGCACGTCGGCCCCAACGTCAGTTCAGAACGAGCCCGGGGTACACACAGCATCTTGTAATCTTGGCGCCATGGATATGTAGAGACCTAAATTGATGGTCTTGCAGTACAGGTGGAAGACACAAGCTAGCCAAGCTTCATCCACAAATCATGAAGTGTAACGCTGGAGCGAAAGGTCGTCGCTATTCTGCGACTAGAAGTTTGGTAGCGTATCTGCGCGAAAGAAGATCGACGCCACCTTGCACTCAACGTTTCGGGGGCCCGTCTAGTAACTTCATAGAAGGAAACCACCGAGACCATCCGCCGCGACCTGGTCTGCGGGACGATGCGACATCCACGAAGGTGCTTCTCACCATTCGCAATTTTGAGTCCGAGTCCGTAAAAGCGGCGGACAGAAGAAAGTCGGTTAAGTTCCACTTGGAGCCACGCTTCGGTGATTGACTAACCTAGGCCGATGTCCAACCCGATGCGACACGGGCGCACCATCGCCACATAGGACGAGGACTGGAGAGGGCGGCACCCATGAACCTTGAACCATCGCTGGCGATTCGCACGCTCCAGCCACACAAGATCCACCGCCGCCGTGCATATCCCTTGGCGGGCCCGACCGAATTCGAACCCCAGGCCCGAGCAGTACTGCGTCTAGAATGTCAGTGTCCACCCTCGCGGAATGCTCAAGCCCCATTGTCGGCGTTGCGTCCGAGACGGCATACCTTCGGTCCACACCAATCATCTGTTCGAGAGGGGCGGGTTGCTGGGCCCTCCGGGCAACCGCCGACATGCGACGGCAACTCATCGAGAGGGGTCTATGTAGACGGGAAGCCGTCCATTGGATCGCCGGCTTGGACCGTCCCCTCTCCAAGGTGATGCCCCTGTCATCCGATGTTGCTACCTTACCCGAGCGACTGGTTCTGAAGACGAGGAGCTCCTCTCGTCGCGATGAAGGTATTGCACCTCCCAACTCGGTCTGCCTAGAGAACGCAACACTGGCGAGGATGATCTAGGTTAGGGCGGAATTAATTGTGATGACATCACGACGAGGATTTGGGAACGCACCACCTTGTTGTAATCGGGCCGGGAACACGCTCCAGCTTCAGGTGGGACAAAGAGGAGCTACAGTACTCGAGCAGAGAATACGCACTGACATTGGACTTACGTGATAACTAATGGCTACAAAGGAATGTGTAGTAGTGGTACAAGTACAGTAGAGCTATAGATAGACCGTCATCGCGTTCGTATAACTTCTGGACCTGCCGTGCACGTGTACCACGCGTATAACGTATAACAACATAATTTACCATCAGGGTCACGGCGGCCGCTCATGACGAGTGACGGAGCAGGCGCGCCATGACGCGGCTGAAATGCCGAGGGCGCACGACGACGAGGTCCTCGGAGCTGTTGCCCGCTGCCCGCTTCTTTAGCTTGCACTGCGATTTGCTGCCAGTCGAAGCGTTATTGGACGTCGACCCACTCGCGGATGCAGAGGGAGCTGAAACCTTCGTGGAGCTCGCGCCCGATGCCTTGCCGGTCTGGACTGCAGTGCCCGAGGGGAACGGCACGCTCGACACGGGTGGCGTAACCTCTTCCTGGGTCGAGGCGAGGTTCGAGATCGCAGGTCCAGGGAAGACATACGTCGATCCGGAGTCGAAGACCTAGCCCGCCATCCCAACATGGAGACGTTCAATCGTGGAGCGCAAGCGAAACAACCGAACAAAGCGACTCACGGTGGGGTCAAAGATGCCAGGGTCGTTGTCACTGTAAGCACCAGGGAAATGCACAGTTTGGTTTGGCTGGCCATTACCGTTGCCACCAACCTGGATCTGGGTGCAAGAGGGGTAGAATTCTGCGCCACCCAGGGTGACCGCGAGATGAAGCGCGATGATCTGAGGCAGCAAATGAGTCAGCTAACATGAAGGAGAAGTTGTCATACACAGTGGGTGCTAGGGCTTACCTCGTGACGAATGAGGTAACCTCCGGGACTGAGGTCGGAGGGCAAGGTGAGGGAGTAGGAATCGCCGTTCACTGCAGAGTAATATTCAGTACCACAACCTCGCGCTGCAATTTGGAACCAAGATAAATTGGCCGTCGAGGTTGATGTATATCTCGAAGTCTTCTATGACAAACAAACCGAAAGCTCTTCGACTTGTTCGAGCAAAGCTCTCGGTCGGCTATTGAAGACGCAAAACACAGATGCCTTTGCGGACATAGGAGCCTTCAGCTCTCCCTTTCAAATGCTCTCGCAGGGCAAGCATCTTGAAGGAGCCAACCCCCGCGCCTTTCCCCAGTTGAGTGCAACTTGCAGGAGGTTCGCAAGTTCCTCCAGCGCATAAGCTGCGGCCAAAATGCGGCACAAGTGCTATTTTTGGCTGAGAAACCACGACGTGGCCTCACCACTTGCATGGGAGATTGTGCGAAGAGAATGGAGGCGAAAGTAACGCTGAAACGAATTACTCACCGATGTCCTGCTGGATCCAAGTGTCCGCATCCTTCTTCCCCGCCTCGTCAATCTTGAACCACTCCGCGTCCAGCGAGTCGAACTTGTCGCACGACGTGCTCCCGCAGGAGGCCATGTAGGTCATCAGCGGGCCGGTGTTGTGCGGCCACTTCTGGCCAGCACCCCCAGACCACTGGAACGTCACGTTGCTGCCGGGGTTGGCGGGAACGATCATCTCGGCGAGCGCCGCGTTGAGGCCGCAGAAGAGGTCCTTGTTGGACGCACCCTTGACTGGGCTGATGTCAGAGATGAGGCGGATCGGGCTGGGACCTGCTTCCTCGTTAGGCTCGGCTGCGACTTCGTGCGATCCTCGCTGTCACGGCGCACCTTTGTACTCGTTCGGCACGTTGCCCTCGTAGGTTTGGCCGTCGATGACCACCTGGCTGACGAAGCCGTGCGCCGAGACGTAAGGCAGGGCAGCGGAGAGTGCGGCAACGAGGGCGAAGTGCTTCATGCTTGGCGTGAAGTCGTGAAAAAAATGCGGGGTAAAGAGGTAAAAGTTTGATGAGAAGGATGGTGGGGGAGTCGTGAACTCTCGTCAAGAGCAGCTCGTTGATCTATCCGGCAAGTGAGAAGGGAAACACGAGGTTCCCGTCCGGAGTCAGCGAGGTTTTATACTCTCGGGCAGAGCGGGAGGAACGAAAGGTCGCCATTGTCGCCGGGCACAATAATGACCGTCGTACACGAGGCTCGGCTATCCAGACATTCAGGCACCAGCTCAGCTTTGGACAAAGGCTAAATTGGCCGGCTGTTATTTGAACTCAGACAAAGGGATTTGGTCTCGGCTAATGCGGAGTTTGTATATTTCAATACAGAAGTTGGACTCAGACAATGACTGTGCTTTGTTCCGTTCGTTCCCACTCGCAGCCAGCGGCTTTCTCACCGCCAGCGGAGCAACCTTGAATTCCTTCTCCTTGTCCTCGCCTCGGAGCAACCGCAGACGGAGTCCGTCAAGTGCTTCAAAGCCGATGTTTTTGAATGACCGTTGTCTCCCCGTCAATCCAGGAAGCAACAAGAAGCAACCCGAGGTGCGTTGCATGCGCTTTCGAGTCGACCCCACCATCGAGAGGCAGAACCCAAGCCATTCATTGGATTTGCCGCACTACGACGCCTTGTCCAACGGACGGACAGCCTTGGTCTCATTCAAGTATTCAAATCAAGCCCAAGCTTGGTGGAACTGTCGAAGCGCCACGTATCTGCTGGGTGTGCGCACAATGTTCATGTACTTAGCTGCATTCCTCTCAGGCCGAGACGTTTGTCCTGAACAGTTTGCGTCGTCTCGACTCATCTCAGACTCTGGCGCTACATTCCAGTCCGCTCTAGCAGGCCTGGTCACTCCGCCTTCAATGCCCCTGTCCAGCCCTGCATAACGGCGCTCCGATGCCGGCCCACAGATGCAGAAGAGCCCTCAGAAGAATGTCATGTTCAAAGTGACCATGCGGTACGTGGCGCTCTCTCGCTGAAGTCCCGTTTTAAGTCCTCAACCAGAACCTAACTAGTTCACTGTTCATCGGCCATCATATCAGATATATCGTAACGGTGTCGGCGACTCACCGCCGAGCTGTGAGATTTGGGGGGTTAGCCATAGCTGACGGCTGCAGGTTTGGGGACCCGGTCGGTCACGGCCGGTCAACTGCGGTCCTCGTTGCTACCCAACAACGGGCTCCTACTGCCATGGTACGTACGGGAGCACTCGAGACTCAAACTCGTGTTGGCTTGTTCGTCGACGTCGCAGCCATGCCATTTCTGGTCGTGACCGGTGGACTGTGCCTCATTCGTGCTGGACGATGTCGACGACAAGGTGCGCGGCCTGTATGCTTAGGATGCGAACCGCTGTGGTCTTCCCCAGTCTCCGCCGGCAGGCGAGGGTTTTTGATCATTGCACTGCCCTGGATGGCTCTGGATGCTGATCTACAAAAGTCTATTTCCCTCTCCGCCTAGCTGTGCAGCCACGCATGACCTGAGGTCTTCTAGACGGCCGGACGTTTTTTCAAACGTTCATCGGCGACCCCTTCCGCCCTGAGAAGCAACCTGAGACTGACCACGTGCCGAACTCCCATCCCCTTCGATGCCCGTTCTTGGTGCGGCTAACCTTGCCCGCTTGAACGCTCGCTCGTATGATGGTCGTTGTTGATGTCAGATGTGCCGCGCTGCTCATCTGGCCAGTCAGAAGGTCTAGCGTACGGCACTCCTCCGAATTCGAATTCGTTGTGTCAAACAAGCTCCTCGCAGCCCAACCCATCGTTATAAAAGGCCCTGGTCCTTGCCCCAATGCTTTCTCCAACGCCCCGGCGTCCTCGAGTCATCTCACACATTCCTTACCTGCTACCTACTTGCATCCCTCCTTGCACCGCACAGATCATCATGCAGTTCACCTCTCTGATCCCCGTCGCCGCCGCCCTCTTCGCCTCGGCGAACGCAGCCCTCATCGGCTCCGCTGGCCCCGCCAAGTGCGCGAGCGAGACCGTCGCGTACGAGGGCCTCATCGGCAAGGACAACAACGTCAAGTTCGTGGCCTCGCGCTGCAACGACGCCCCGCACGTCTCCGCCAACGGCGTCATCTCCAAGCGCCAGAGCTCCAACGGCACCGTCTCCGACGTCTGCGGCGCGTCGTGTGAGTTCTATTCGGTTCCCTTCAGGTTACAGTAGGAAGTGGAAGAGGCTGACAGGATGCTCGCTCCGCTTCCACAGGCAACACCTTCTGCTTCTCTGGTGGCAGCGGCGGCCCGAACCAGGCTGACTGCCAGGTCATCGCCGACGCGCTCCTCTACGACAGCCAGAACACCGGCCCCCTGTTCAACATCACCGCGGCCGGCGTAAGTCGTCTTCGCCGTTTCTCCGTCTCGCTGGACTTTTGGCTGATTGTCGGACTACGCAGACCCCGACGGACAAGATCACGATGCAGTACCAGTCCTGCTTGACGTACTTCCTCAACCAGGACTCGAGCGACCTCGAGTACTGCCGCTCTGACTGGGTAGGTCGACCTTCGCGAATCACGAGTGAATGTTGTGGGGGTAATCTGACGTCGCGTTCCCGAACAGTCCTCACTCGTCACCTGGCTCTCGTCGGACTGCGACTCCGCCAACAGCGCCCATGGCGGCCTCTGCGTCGCCGCGGACCAGCGCTGGTACATCCAGTACGTCTCATTCCATTTATCACTCCACATCTTTTGTCTGACGCCGGTGCAGGGTCCAGAACACCTCTGGGTGAAAGGACATATACCCAAGGATTGTATACCGATGACAAACGGGCTTCTCTATGGACTTCCTAAGATCAAAGCGTATTACAAGTGTTGTCACTCCTTTCGATCGAACATGTCATGGATATTGTACCGCGCCTAAATCTAGTGGTTCGTGATCTTGGAACATGTGCTGCGTGATCTTGGAATTCGATACCAAGGGCCGACTTTAAACTACTTCACTATCATGATGCCGCCTCGTCCGCTCCAAGAAGAGTCGGACATCTTCAACGTAAACTTCGGTCCAGCGTTTCACGCTCGTTACTTGATATTCTAAGTGCTTGTTCAACGTTTCACAATTCCAACACTAACTATAGCTAGCTCACAAGTCACATCTTTCCAGTGAGCTTCAGCCTGGGGTCCTTTTGAAAGCTTGGCACTGCCGCAACGTAAGTCCTTGTGGCAGTGCTGCCCTGTGACATCATGCTGTGCCCCGGAATCCGGTCCGAGTACCCGGATGTTACTTAGAAATCTTCCTCCTCTCCCTCGAACGACGCATTTAACAGGATGGCAGATAAGTAGTGTACAAGAAAGCTACTGTATATACGCTTGGTCTCCACCTTGGTGCCTACAGACACCCACGTCTGATACATGTCTATTCTCCAAACTTGGAAGCAATCGCCCTCAGGCTCGTCCGAGGCCCGCTACCAGCGGTCTACTCGCTCTTCCCCCCACGCACCTCCAACGACGCCGGCAACGGCCCCCGCACAGTGACGAAATAATCCTTGACGTTCCGCTCGTAGTCCGCGAGCGTCCACCCCTCGCGCGGCCGCATCGCGAAGCGCTGCATCAGCGCGCACACCGCCGTCTTCAGCTGCTGCAGCGCGAGCGCCTTGCCCACGCAGTTCATCGGCCCGTGCGAGAACGGGATGAACGCCGCCTCGTTGTGCACGTACCCCGCCATCGGCGCGACGTCGTACCCCGTCTCCGCGCCGGAGCCGACGAGCCAGCGCTCGGGCAGGAACGCGTTGGGCGAGGGCGAGAAGTTGCGCGGGTCCCGGTGGAACGAGTACACGTGCATCCAGAAGATCGTGCCCGGGGGCACGTACCTGTCGCGTCGCCGTCGCCGCGTGTGAGATTTCGACGTAAAAATACAATACGGAGCGGGGGGAGATGAAGACGTACAGCGAGTCGACGGTGATGCCTTCGCCGTTGCGCTGCACCTGGCGCTGCGTGCCGGCAGGTACCGCCGGGAACAGACGCAGCGTCTCGTTTCTGCCCCCAAAACGACCTCGCGCTCAGCAACTCATATCCCTCGACAGATTGCCGCGATGACACTCACAGGACGGCGTTCAAGTAGTGCATCTCCTTGTGGTGCTTGGTCGTGATCGTCTCGCCGGGGGGGTAGAACCGGTCCACCTCCGCCTGGAGCTTCCTGTACGCGTCCGGGTTTGAGAGGAGGCACGCGAAGAGGCCCGTGAGCGTGCCCGATGTCGTGTCCGAGCCCGCGACCATCGTCAGGATCCCGTCGTTGACGATCTGGTCCATCGACGGCCGCGGCTCGTTCTTCCCCGCGCCCTGGATGTCCTCGTGACTCTGCGGGCGCGTGCTTTGCCGTCAGCGACTGGGGGGAGACAGGGCGGGAATGGGGACGGGCAGGCACTCACGAGGTAATGGAAGAGGTCAGGCGTTTGGGTGCCGCGCGCGAGTCGGCGAGCGGCGTTGTTGCGGCATGTCGCGAGGAACGCCTTATTCCCCAGGAAGACCCACGGGATGCGCCCGAGCAGGATGCCGAACCAGGGGACGTGGCCGAAGAACGTCGCAGTCCTGCAAACACAAAGACAAATACCATTGGCATCATCTGGCTCGACAATGTAGAAACGTACGACGACCTACGTGGCTGTTTTCTTGAGGCCTGGCCAGAAGCCGTCGTCATCCTTGCCTTCCAGCAGGTTGGTACCGCCTCCAAACCTAATACACCGAACGCGCGCGCGATTAGTTATTTTCGTGGCCTACGCCCGCATACCCAGCGCACTCACGCCATGTCAGACATCAAGTCATACCTGCGCGGTAGGCGAGTCATTTTCCTCTCCCCCACACCAACAGGCATACAGAGAACGAGGACTCACGAGAAGGCGTTGAACCACTGGTTGAGCAGGAACTCGCCCTTCTGCTCCTCGAGGCGCGCGACGAGCTGGCTGACGCGCCGCGCGATGCGGTCCTCGTACGCCTTGAGCGCCGTAGGGGTGAACCCGCGCGCCCACGCCCGCCGCCGTAGGAGGTGCACGTCCGTGTCCTGGATCCCGATCATCGTGATCCGCGTGTCGGAGAGCACGCGCCCCATCTGGTCTGTGCGCGCGATCAGCTCTCCGAGTCCTCGCTCCTACCACAGGAAAAGAGGGACAGGGCGTACGCGGGCCTTTGGGTGCACCGGTAAGGCCCAGAAGCCCGGCCGTGGCGGAGGGCTTGCGGACGGAGAGCAGGTTCGGGCCTACGGGAATGCTTAATGGGAGGGGGTAGGGGGGAGGAGGGGAAGGAGGGGCGCACCTATGCGGACGACGTCGCCGTGCCGCTCGTGGAGGGAGCGGATGTACCGGTGCTGCTCGCCCTCCAGGCTGAGGTACGCCATCCAGAACGCGGAGACCTTGCAGAGGAACGGCCCGGGGTGCTGTGCGAGTGGGTGGAAGGGCGAGATGCGGTACCCGACGATCACCGTTCCCAGGAAGGCGAGGTAGAGCGCGAGGGTGCGTGGGTACGCCGCAAGGGTGCTGGTGATCCAGTTGGAAAGTGTATCATAGTGGACAGAGAACGCGGTGAGGAGGGCTGGGGGAACGAGGAGGACGGGAATGTTGAAGGAGAGAAGGTGCGTCTCGAAGCGGCGAAGAATCTGGTGCGCGACCTGTTTCGTAGATCGCGGGCGATGGTCAGCTTAAGAGACGATTAGACATTGCGAGTTAACGACTTACCAAAGCGGTAAAGAGCACGTAAGGCACGCTAGTGTATTGACCCGCGTCCATGGTACTTTTTGCGCACGACCCTACGTAGCGAGTTAGGGAAGGTTCGGAAAGACGAGGGTGCCCATACCTGCATATAACCGGAGAGGGGAGCGCCTGCGGCGACACGACGTCGTGCGGGGGGAGAAGACGTCCCCAGAAATCTAACGCGGCGCTGGATAAGTAATCGTTAGTCGAGGTCGAGGTAGCACCGCGGCTATCTGAAAACGTACAGCGGGTCCACCTTAACGACCCAGGTAACGCCATCGATGCTGGCCCACGATATCGACTTTCAGACCAGTGACCAGTGGGCTGAAAGAATGCAAGCAGTCTCGGACGATATGATGGTGGCCGCATGTATATTAGCTAAGGACAAGGTTTGCAGCAACGTCAGCGTTTTTACCATGTTCGTAAGGGCGGGGATGAGGGGGTGAAGACGTACCGTGCGTAGTCCAAAAAGGCTTTGAAGGCCGTCAAAGTCGACGCCTGCCTGCCTGAATAGCATTGCAGACCCCCACGAACAACTGCGGGCGCCGATACGTGGCGAGGAGGATGTCAACCTTCATAGGCGATACTCTGCGCTCCGCGAGGTGCTTCCTGGGCGGCGATCTGCCATAAGCTGAGCTCATCGTGAAAGAGCATGCCAGTGCTTGAGTCAGCCGTCGCGGGACCACCGACTATATGCAGTTCTCGATTCGTCAAGAACTGAACTGGGGGTGCAAAGAAAAGTATATGCATGCGTGTGCAGCACAGAAGACGAAGAACTGACCAATATCTAAATCAGATTTTGAGAGCGACTCAGAGGGGAACACACCTTTCTTCCCATATCCCATTGGCTTCCCCCGGGCGGCCGGGCCCACTGGTGGCACTTCAACCGGCTGGCACACTACGGCAGCGGGCTGACTCCCTCCTTCCTTCATCGCTGCCGCTCCGTATCTCCAACACCTTTGAGATTGCTGGCGTATGAGAAAAGCAACCTGTCGGATGGCTGTGGCGACATCATCGCACAAGGCTGATCGACATGATTCCCTCGCCGGTGTAGACCAGCTTTGGCTACTGGCGATTACTGTCCCCTCGTCGACCTTTGGTCTCATATCCATGAAGACATTGGAGCCGAAGCGTCCACCTAGTTCTCCCGGTTCCGAGTCGAGTCTTCACTGGTCCAGCTCTCAGTGCATCGCAACTTGAACTTCAAGTTCATCCACCACCTGGCTTAGTCGTGGAGACCAAAGGGTAAGTACATTCACAGGACTAATGAGAACCAGTGTTACCGGTATAGCAAAAAATCCATTTGGAGGTGGAGGTACGCAAGCAGGTACGGGTCTGATCTCAGTTGTACGAATGGAAAAGGCACTTCGGCCGACATGTATTACGTAAGTATGTTTCCAGGCCGATCAACTTCAGAGAATTTTAGACGCGCGCAAAGCTTCGGCCAGGCCATACGCGTACGCGTACTAAGTCCTTACAATAATCGATCATAAACTCTGGCGGTAAGGACGACGCATTGTCCTCCTCGGAGTCGACAAAACCCTGTATAAAGCGGTATCCTACCATACAAGGAATGAGTCGCATTGGCTGTGACTCAAAGCGCCGGCTCCGTCGATTATTATAGTCTTGTTGAGGACCTTGGGGGCGAGTCACACTGTCGCTCTGTTCTGTCTACCCACTTTCACTGTCCGCGTCCCCACTCACGTCGAGGAATACGCTACTTTCAAGTGGTCCTCTCTGTCTCCAATGTTGACCGCGCATCGCCGATTCACGCCGCTGACGTGCGCTATCGTAGGTCACGGCGAACATAGGTGTCTGCTCAACCACTCCTCACCACATTTTGTATGTCCACTTATCCCTCGGTTCATCCTAGATCGCTATGTACTGACTCTTCCCTAGAACACAGTTCTCTCCCATTATCACTCGCCTATAACGCGGCTGTCGAACGAAGAACTGCTCCTTGTCTTTGAGGCAGCTCTTGACAGTGTGTTTGCGAACATTGCCAACGTCACTGGGTTGAGACACGTTCAACACCCGGATATCATCGTCACTATATCCTGTGTGTGCCGTCGCTGGCGAGCAATCGCCTTGTCAAATTCAGGCTTGTGGAAAAACATCTCCTCCTGCTCGCTCTCCGTGGTTGAGAGGTACTTGTCTCGGTCTGGGACCCGCCCGCTCAACGTTTATGAGAGGTTTCCCTCTCCATCCGGGAAAGATGCGAGTGCCGCCATTGCAGATGCGCTCGCAGAGAAGGCGTATCGCTGGAAGACCCTGCTGTGGGTCGACTGTACGGCCAACAACGCCACAAACGTAGCCCGCCTCCTGCAATCCCCGAACGCATATCCCGCTTTGGAACGTCTTGAACTTTCCATCCCTAAATTTGTCCCCTTGAAGGCCGGCGCCGACAACGCGAGTAATACGATTCTTTTCCCCGCGCTGCAGCATCTTTCCCTCACTCGCGTCCACCCGGTGGTCCTCCCCCGCAGCGCAATGCCCTCGCTCCTTACCCTCAAGTTCGACGGGCTGGCGCGCAACCTTTTATTCTCTCGATTATTCTACCACCTCTTCCGCACTCCCGCGCTCCGCACGCTCATCATACACGACACACTCCCGACAGTCGACCCCCACCGCCTAACGACCATGGGCGTATCACCACCCAGTCTATTCCCCAATGGCACCATCCACGTCGAAGGCACCCGCAAAGTGAAGCTGCCCGCGCTCGACTCGCTCTCCCTGCGCCCCGCCCCATCATGGGCCCTCTGGCTGCTGTTCCACTACCTCGAGCTCCCCACGCTCGTAAAGCTCGACCTCCAAGTCTACACCGACAGGCGCAGCCTCCCCTGGCTGTGGATCTCGCCCGACGGCCGCCCCGTCGAGGTCCCGGTTCCCCCCTCCGGGGCCGGCACCGACATCCTGGGTCCGGACCACTGGGCCATCCCCCTCCCCGCGCTCCGCACCCTGCACATCACCTACTGCACTGGCATCTCCCCGCCCGCGCCACAGGCTGCCAGTGCGGCTCCCGCAACCGCGACTCTCCCGCAGCTCCGCCGCCTCGTCTTCCCCGGCCTGACCGAGCTCCAGATCATACACACCCCTCGTGTCCTCGCCACTCAGGTTGGCCCACAGGCTTCCGAGTCTGCATCGCTGCCCCCGCTTCCCGCGTTCGACGCGCTCTTCCACGCGCCGGACTTCCGACACCTCGTGCGCCTCGCGCTCATCGGGTGCGTCCTCCCGCTCGCGACCCTCTGCGACGCGCTCCGTGCGCGCATGCCCGCCCTCGAGGTGCTCGCGCTCAGCGCGTGCACGGGCGCGGGCGCGCTCGTGTGCGCGCTTGCCCCGGGGGAGTGTGGCGGCCCGGGCGGGTGCGAGAGGTCGACCGGGGATAAGGACGGGGACGGGGACGGGGACAGTGACGGGGACGGGGACGGGGACGGGGACAGAGACGGGGAGAGGGAGACTGGGGGCGCGTGGATCGGGATGAACGTGTCAGCGGTGATCGTGAGCAAGTGCGCGGACGTGCGCGCGGGCTGTTTGCGGAGGGTCATCGAGGCGCGGGTGCGGGCGAGCGCGGTTTCCGAGTCGGCCTCGGGGTCGGAGTCGGAGCTCGAGAGCACCAGTACTAGTAGCGGTACGTTGCCTGCATCCTCGGAGCCGGGCGTGCCTGTTGCTGGAGGGGGTTTGGGGACGGGGGTAGGGAGACCCAAGAGGATCACCCAGATGCAGGTCTTCGAGTGCCCGGGCGTCACGAAGGGCGATGTCGCTGCGCTTGCGGATATTCCAGGGGCTCCAGCGGTGTGCTGGCTACCACCCAAGCTGGCGGGATAGGTGCTGAGAGCAGTGCGAGCGCGCCACAGGGATCTCCGTGCCGGCGACCTGAATTTCATGGACTGCCATCTCTAAGTATTGTTGGTGAACAGTGCGGTTGTTAATAAATGTAACTTGACTCCACTTTGCATTGAGGGACCGTGTTGGCCTAGTATCGGAGTATCGTGAGCGGTCTCCCAGGTGGCAGCAAAAAGTTCATATGCACTCGGTACGAAAATGAACGGGATGAGGCAGGCTTCCGGCTAAACCGCACTCGAAGAGGCAAGCACAAGGATGGTAGGCTTAGTGGTGAAACGCCGCCTACAGCGCACAGTCGGACGTCTAAAGTAAGTCGGCGAGTCAATCCAATCATTCACCTGTCCTACTACGACCGTCTGCAAAGCAAGTTCGTGTTTGACATCTTAAAATTGGTGTTTGGGCCCCCTGGACGAAGTGTCGGAGCTGGTCAGGGGGCGCTCCAACAAAACAGAAAGAACACTAGTACTCACAGAAGAAAAATATTATTGGACGCACAATGATGTTAATAATTTCCGCATGCTTCTCGCTGTATGTAATACTGCCGTGGCAGGGAATCCTGGATTTGAGCTCGAGAAGGGTTTCACTGTCCGGCTGCGTTGCATTTCAGAGCGGACATTGATGTCCGCAAGGTATTCCTGGATATTCATGACGGCAGCTAAGGGACGAGTGGAGAGGCCAGCAAGATTACACATAGCGAGGGCGTAATAGGGCTTCAAGAACATGGAAACAAATCACGTACAATGGTGGCAAATGCGGGGAGAACGGCAGGACGTGCGGAACGAGCCACAATAACTGTCCGACAGTACGCAAGCCAACCTCAGACGGCCCGGAACCATTCTCACCCCCTTCAAGTTTGAACCGTGGGCGAAGTTCCTCGACAGAGGTCTCTCGGACCCTGGTGAGCACCTCACACAACATGTTCGCCACCCCATGCTTGTCATGGAGGGAGGCGGGATAGCGGAGATGCTGGTACTGATGACCCACCGAGACGTACGCCGCGAGGTAGAGCACAATGCGCTGGAGTCCATTCATCGGCAGGGTGAGCTTAAGGTAGGGAAGCACGAGGAAGCGCGCCCGCGCCCACATCCCGAACGACGTGAGGCCCAGGAAGACGGTCCTGCCATTTTAATTTTACGACAACGTCGCAATTGTCCGAGTCAGGCCTCTGCGACGTGGAAAACGAATGGGAGGACTCGGAGCAGGAGGCTTACCATAGAGAGAACGCTCCTGCCTATCTCGAGCGCGTTCGCGATGTGCGTGATGCAGATGTCCATGTCGTGCGGACTGATCATGATGGCTGCGCTGAGAGGCTGCAGGGAAGACATGGCGACGTTCAATGCGACGGGGGTGGCCCACGAATGGTTGTGTATCCACATCGCCTTCTCAAGGAGGCTACCCCCAGTGGGGTAGAAGCCTGATGTGGTAGTAGGTACCAATGACCATAAGTCCTAGTACCGAATGAAATAATGGACACGTACCGACGCGCTACATCTCTGTATGCAAGTGCTTCATGTCCTTGAACTGCACTTGGTGGACCATCCACAGTTGCCGCAAAGACATGGCAAAGCATGTGAGCACGAGGAGGTCGTGGTCCCGCTTGATATTTTCGACGAACCGATGCTGCTCAGCCAATACGCTGCCGGCGAGGCCCGCGGCGGCGTACAGTTCGAGGGGCTTGAGGGGCGTGAAGTGAGGGAGTCTCCGTGGATAATATTGACGATAATGCAGATGCGCCAGCCAGGCGAGCCCCGCGACGAGGATAGGCCAGTAGTTCAGCAACTACGTTGACAAGCAGTTAGCTGACTGTCGAGTGCGTCGAGTGGCCACCACTGTACGCAAGGAATGGAAAGAGGTTACTGACGGACGAATATTCCCTTCGCGACGGCGCGGACATGTCGTGATCTAGTGAAACGTCGATGGGTTTGCCGTTATCTGAGGTTGTGTTTTCATCGGTGCCGAGCAAGTGGGTACTAGTACTGGACCAGCCAGAGTTGGAGTCGGTGGCATCGTTAGCAGACATAGTGTTCACAGAAAATGGAGACACGAAGAGAGGGGGGACGGAATGAGAAGAGAATAAGTGAACGGCATAGATGGGCATAAATACGCGACTTACTGACGACTTAAACACAATGAAGAGGAGGGAAAGCGGTCTTCTCTGGTCACGGGATGACAGCGAACTGGCGGCGATCAAGCTTCCTCCCGAATTAGAGGTAGTACTAGGGCCAAGAATAATGGCAGGGTCTTCAGCATCGACTGAGGAAGCGAAGTAGCACGTAACCTCTTACCGGGAGAATGGATCCGTCCGACTCGATGAGGTTCGCGATGTACGTGACGCATACATCGAGGTCATGCCTGAACCGGGGAGATAAGTTCTGTGCAGCACGACTTTTCCGTCAATGGCCGCGAAGCCACCGCATTCCCTCGGAAAGTCTGCCGGTAACTTGGCGCATATCCCGGCAAGCTGGCATCATGATGTTGGCCAGGAGGGTGCAAATGCTCCCAGGAATAAGGTGGGGATCGGAATGAGGCTCTCTAGTGGATTTAAAAGACATACCGACAAAAAGCTTCAGTTTGCAGGAGCTAGCTCTTGAAAATTTCCTTTTCTTGCCAAACGTCTTTGCGACCGTTTATGCATGGCGAGACAGGCATTAAACGTTTCGAGGGCGAGTCACCGGTCGGGGGTTGCAGTCCGGTCCTGGTACCATCTGCTGCCATTGTGTTTATGTTTATTCCGAAATTTAAAGAATTAAATAGAGAAGAGGTGGAAGTGCAAATAGAAGTGGTTATATGCGGATTATGGTCTGAAACAAGTCCAAGTTGTGCATGCAGTAAAACCTGGACCACAGCTGGGGCCGCAAGCGCCTGCCTAGACTTGCCACGTGGAGAGCACAGGCGTTTAGGTTCCCTAACTCAGAAAAGCTCGGGAATTTCCGGTTTGCCGCATCGCCAAGCATCATGATGCAGTGCCGAGCTCGAGTTCTTGTAGTGCCTTCCTTGCTTATTCCGTCTGCTACACTTCCTCAGGATGAGTCGGAAGAACAAGACCGTTTACCTCGGACGAAGGCTCATGTCGGAGCCGATTCAAGCATAGACTGGCTCGCGTCATTGATGCGCCGCCGCATCCGCCGCACTGGTGCGTGGTTTTTCACCTGAGCTGAGGGAAAGACGGTTTGCGGGGGTACAATGTTGTTGTTTGTGTGTATACATTCCTGTGCCGTGAGTCTCGTTACTCGGAGCGGCTTACAGTACAACTTTGTTCACAGGAATTGATCCAGTTCTCAGGCTCCTCAGGTTACCAGTGCGATATCTATCAGTCGGGGACCGGAGCTCCGTCCTCAGGGACCACATCCCTCATCTAAATATGCCGAAAAGCTCTGGGAAACCAAAATCATGCACATAATTGGTTCTCTGTCCCTTCGGGGCCCTGTCGCGCTTCTTTTCACCGATCGCAGCTTCGATGCCAATGACTCGACTCAGTATCCTCGGTGCCAAGGGGCGGCTGTAGTTGTTAGGGTTCTGTCAACTCCTGTGCTCTGAACATGATCTTTCCATCTGCATGCGTGCCATATATTCTGTCTCATAACGACAGGCTTGATAGCCAACCTCGCGACTCCTGCCCGCCATGCATTTCAGGACGTTTTCCCTCCTTGTCGGACCAACCGCCGCTGCAGTCGGCCTTGTGCTGGCAGCTATGAACTCCCGCACCGCTGCACGGGAAGCTTGCCAGACCGGTATGTGCTCCCGCTCCTGACTTGCCTCGGAAGACGGAAAGACAGCTCATGCTACTCTCGCAGGATGCAACGCCGTGCTGGTTGCCTGCTATGGCACAGGCGGATTCTCTTTTGCAGCATCTAAACGAGCCAGTCTCGGACCCACGCCAAGCATGCTGGGTGCGATATGCAATACGGCGGTGGGGAGCTGCCTCGCGGCTTGTACGGCGGCCATCTGAGCACAGTCGAGGCACGGACACTGCTTCTTTCCTGCGCTTACCGGCCACACGGACGCCCGAGAACTGAGACACGGTGAGTAGTTCCGACGCCGGACCTATATACGGCTTGTACAATGCTCACCGTGCATGGCCTGCAGGACAATGTGAGGCACGACGGCGCCCGGAAGGATTAACGGGGGATGGGACGCTTCGCATTCAAAATGTAGCATGTACTTGTGCTGGCTGAATCAGCCGGACGACAGTGAGCGCACAAATTCGAAAGATCATGCATGTTTAGCCGAGTTATATTCGCCGTCAGTTGCGACAACCTGCAGCTGTTAAGCTAACTGATGCGACGTTGTCCGAGCTGAACCACTCACTCGTACACCAAGCGGCATGCCGCGTGAACTCAACCCCTCCCCGCCGTGGCATCGCCGCATCGCTGTACCGTCTTGACCTATACCATCGAGGTTAGCTTGAGAGGTTTGCAAGGATAAACGTGCGCACCTCCTCGTCGCGGGACAAATGCAACTCCTCCTGGGCCACAATCTTCTCGGTGGCTTCTCGACTGAGCACGACGGGGGACGTCTTCCCATTCGATGGTTCGTGGCGCCTAGCAAGGCGGTCAGCGGTGCGACGCCACGCTTTCGATGTGTGCCACTTGTTCAGTGCCTCCGTAGCGCCGGGTGGCCCTTCGTTCCGGGGCAGAGACCGGTACGTATGGCCGCAGGTGGCCAGAAGGATGTACCGTACGGTCTGCATCGCATCGAAGACATGGGTCGCGATGGCGTGAAGATCAGTTTCGTCCGCGGTATACACGGTGTTTTGCTCCTCCTGGGTCGTGGAGGCCTGCGTGGCCCGGGGGCACCGGACGGCGTAGTGGAAGACAACGCGGAGGTGCGTGAGGTGGAGGTGCGTGAGGTGGAGGTGCTTCACTGAGTCGATCAGTTTGTCCTGAGGTCATGGATGCCTTGGATATGACACGTAACCACTCTTACAAACTTATATGCACTATGAATTCTATCGTCCGTCTCTAAATATATTATCTCACTGTTCCGGCTCCGGAGTAAGCGCTCATTTGGCGCTCATCGATGAGAGGGGCTGGGGGCTCGGAGGATTCAGGGTTGCAGCCATGCTCTTCGCTAAGGTCTCTTCCCTTCTCTTTACTTCCAACTCGCGTTCATCGTAACTTCGGTACGGCCTCCTATTTTATGGCTCTACATAGTGAAGACGCTCATGGTATATTGACAACACAGAATTCGTCTCGTTACCGACACCGCTGTCGGTCGACTCGGACAGCTGTCATGGTCAACTTGGACCGCGTCGTCGCCTCTGTGCAGCAGCTGCTTACCAACACTACTGCACTAGTACAACAGGCAGGGGCCATTGTTGTTCAGTGCATGATATCCCCGTCCACATCGACTACATGCTTATGCCGAACATCCGATAGGGATGAAATTGTGTGTTCGATTGCCATAGTACAGATATAAGCAAAGTTATTTATACTGAAATATGATTACACAGCTCGCAGGCCTGGAAGGAGACACCCAGCTATCTTTGATGCAGCTGAGGCGATCCAGAAACGACTCTGTCACCGTCCCTATTAATCGACTCCCACCCGAACTCCTTCGCATGATTCTTGGCCGTCTTAAGCAGCCGCCTTGCAAGCGTTCTTCGAGGGAGTTGTCAGCATCCAGATTCGCTTCCTACCGCCCCCTCGTCTCCGCGATGTTGGTTTGCCACAAGTGGTATGTCATCGGATCGCAGGCTGCTTCCCTATGGACGGACATCGACTTCGCGCGTCAGGGCACGTCCGCTCCCGTGTTGCTTACCCGTTCGCTGGGTGCACCTATTCGTCTATACGGAAGCCTCGACGCCCGGACCGACAATATACTCTCCACGGCCATCGCGGACAACGGGCCACGCGTCTGCGAACTCGACCTCTGGGTCGGAAGCAACCTTTCCGGTCCGGTGTCCGCCCTTCAGTCCATCCTGGCGGTTGACATGCCTCGACTCCGCATCCTTTCTCTGTCCTGCGCAGGTTTTACGAATGTGAACGCACTCACCGTGGTCGCCCACCCGGACGTTCCGGCACGGTTTCCAGCCCTCGAGGCAATGCTACTGGAGAGCTTTCTCTTCGTCCCCGCCCATGCTCTTCCACAGCTCACCCATCTGCATCTGGCTTGGCTGGACGAAATCGACCCTTCGCGCATACTCGACCTCATGCGCAACACCCCCGCTCTCCAGGTTCTCAAAATGATACAATCCAGTGAATACACTGGGCCGCAGGACCCAGCTGCACCTGGCCGCGCCTCCGTGTTCCTCCCCCGCCTGCACAGCGTGCACCTGGGGTCCTTGACCTCCACCATAGTGCACGACCTGATGACACATATCGAGGCCCCCAGCCTTGCAGCCGTCAGCCTCTCGTCGATCTGGGCCAAGAGCGGAGCGCTAGTATCGACGCCCCTCATCCCAGACTCCCTCTCCACGCGCACGATCACCCGCCTCGCGTTCGACCTTAGCGGATACTTCAACTGCTTCCGCACTGCATTTCATGGGCCTGACCTCTCCCTGTCTTTGGACATCAGTAGGTTCAGGGAGCATGACATAGCAGAGGCACATCGCGCTGGGCGTTTGAAGACTTCCCGGGGATCCTGCCTCTCTCCCGCGTCGACGAGCTCCACTTCCGGGCCCAGATGTGGCCGGGGGCGGGCACGGACCTCCTCCTCCACCTCGCCGCGCACACGCCTGCGGTCTCGACGCTCGTCGTCAAGCACGGTCAGGACACCCGCGAGTGTGACACGGGTGGCCTCATGGGCCTCGCGCGGGCCGTCTCAGTTCTCTTGTCGGGCAACGACCCTGTGCTCCTCCCGCGCCTCGCACACCTCGAGCTCGTCGTTGGTGACATCCCACAGGGGTTCTACGACCTGCTTGTACCGGGGCTGGCGCAGCGCGCACTCGACGGACGGCGGCTGAAGAAACTGCGCATTCGACTGGACTATGCGTTTCGGTCCCGCTTGGCGACGAGGTGGGTGTTCCAGGAGGAGCGGGATGACGACTGTGGGGCGGGCATATACGAGCATGTCGATTCGGTCAAGATTGACAAGAAGACATCGATAGGGCACACGGGGGACGAGGATGATGGAGAGTTGTCGAATACGGTGGAATGGGGGAAGTGGAGGGATATCTTACAGCCCGCTCAGCATGACCATCAGGAAAAACTCCAGATCCTAACTTGCGCTAATAAAGCATAAATGAGCCGAATTAGTTGGTTTAATCTAGTTAGTCAGAAAGGGTAAGGTCCGGCCGAAATTGAGTAATAAATTATATCTACAGCTGGTGCCGAAAGTAATGCCCGACATGCCTCCGAGCGCCAACTCGCACAACTCGACGTAAACAGTCGAAACAATTCGAAATAATTCATAAAATTCATCCCGTCTCTCAATGGCTTCTTCTATTAAACAAAATGCATGGATTTGACTCGTATACTATGTCTTCGGTACTACGCATCAAAGGAGGCCGTGAGGGAGTCGGAGTGATGAACGGGAAACGTGATTGCGCCAGATCCAAGAGAACGGACAATAGGGAGTGTAGTTGTAGAAATTGGGCGAGGTATTGTGTGCCCGCCGTTGATTCAAGCTGGAAAATTTGTCAAATGAACAGGTGTGTGGTTAGAACAAGACGACTGAGGACTTGGCGAAGGGGCTGCGGAACATGAGTGGGCGCTAACTTGCTATGCGTGGAGGGTGGTGGGGCACAGGATAGAACAACAAGAAGGGGGATACGCCGACTGTGAAATCGGCATGCACCACGATAATCATTCAAAACGAGATTGGGAAGATGACACCACTCACCTCTTACCGCTCATTGCGGCCGTCAATGGGTCATTGCCGGGCGAGAACGGAATTGAACTACAATAATGGACTCACCATGAACATTTGGCCCCGGTCCTACATATCCACCTGCGCATCTGACTTGCCATTCCATCTCCAAGGGTTTGAGGTAGCTCGGGGTATCGTAGTGAGGCCAGGTGCCGCTTCCATATTCGGCAATGGACATAGTCGCGCTCGACAAGGGCGATTTGGAGCTTCTGGAATATTTGTGATGCAGGAAGAACATACCAGAGGGTATAGTGCACACTGCGTAGCGTGACTCAAAAGCTTGCTAGCATTGGAGCATGAGCAAACGAGTGTTCCGAGCTAGATGTTGTTTAAGACAGGGAAAGCAGCGTGGAGCGCGCCGAGTTCGGTTTCCTCGAGAAACTTGCAACCGGAACGGGTGTCGAACGTCGAGCGAGGTTTCGAGACATGCAAAACGACGAGAAGGAAGGGTTTCTGGATAAGGAGGATTTTTCTGAATTGTTTCGGATTTGTGGAATTGTTTGGTGCAGTTTGTGTCAATTGGCGCTCGGAGGCATGTCGGGCATTCTTTTCGGCACCAGCTGTAATCCTCTGCTAACAAATTCAAATCGCCATACTTCTTCCGGGACATTCACGGTCCCCTGCGCGGGCGGTTCACGGTCTCCTAAGCGCCCGATTCACGGTCTGAGCTTCCCACGCCACCGGCTGCCCGCCCCGCACGCCTCCGCCCCGCCCACGTGAGCTGAGACCCCGGCCTCCCGCCGCGGCCGACGTCCTTGCCTGTTTTCTGCTGCCGCTGCCGCCGCCGCTCTGAATGTCCTCTGTTTGGGAGCCACCGCGATCGACCCGCGTGCCCCCCTCCCTCGATCGCCATCTGCTGCCTGCCTGTGAGATCTGATCTGCTAGTCTAGTCAACTTGAGAGCCTGTCGTCGCCCCGGCGTCCTGATCGTCCTCCGTCCGAACTGTGCCCCGCCTCGCCCGCGACGCCCACGGGCGCTTGGATTTCCATATTGGGCCACGAACGCTGCCGCCGGTGGACGAGCCCTCGAACAGAGCTCTCGCTCGTGCACCGCACATCTGCTGAGTAGGCCTGCGCGTCGATTCTGAGATGCAGGTAAGTCCTCAGTAAGTCTTCCCTCTCTCGCGCGCCTGCCCGAGCCTCGGCCTAGTGCGCATGCGCTATGGAAGGTCACGTTCGAAGCTTTTGAGTTCGTTCTAGTGGCGTGCGGCGGCCGGATGGCTTCTGGCCGCTCCTTCGCCCCTCCCTGGTAAGCGCACCCTCCTTGCCTCGCTGCGAACGTCCCCTCCTCCTTGCACCTGCGCGGGTGGCCAATGTCTGCTCTTTCTGCTGCTGTCAGCTCGTTTTCTGAGTTCTCCAACGCCCATTTTGAGTATCCACCAAGTGGCCATTACTGCGCAACCAACAGCGCTGCCCGTAAGTACATATTACAGGATGTTAAGTACAGGACAATAGACTGACAATATGGTATGTGTGGAATTTGTACAATACTATATGCTAGACTTCATAGCAAGTGCAAGATCGGCCCAAGCGGCCAAGCCATCAAGATAGAAATCAGTTATTGTCTGCGGAGTTACCACTCAGCGGCCAAAGTGGAATTCCAACCGAGGTAAGCAAATCGGCGAACCCCATAGCCTCCCACCGGGCGGCGATCAGAGGGTCACGCGCAAGAAGCCCGCGCCATGCCTCCGCAATAGCTTTATCCTTGACATATACCATTCTCTTACCCTTCTTCATGTACTCGAAAGCGCCGTTTGCATCTCCCCTCTGAAGGTTCTGGTCAAAATACCTCCTCGCTGCATCCGCGTCTGTGCGGTTCTGCTCTTCTCGTGCACGCTTGAGCTGATTTAAGATGTGCTGATAACACAGCGGCGTTCCGTCCTCCTTGGAGTAACGCGCCCAGAATGCTTCTTCAGATCCGAGGCGCTCTTTCTCCTCAACAAGGTACTACATTTGGCATAAAGGTGCGCCCGCTGTCATCAGTACATATGACATGCTTATCAGCAACGTGCGGCACACACCTTCCAGTTCGTGAACTCAACCTTCAATGCATTCCACACCCCACGCTTCACGCCAGCACGATCTTGATATATCTTTGGCCAGTATTTCAGTGGTATGGCCTGGCCAGAGATCTTGAGGAGCGTCCCGAAGTCCCACTCAGAGAAAAGGTTTGGAATCTGGTCAGAGAAGTGCTGAGCAGGAGGATCTGGGATGCATCGTCGGTCAAAGGTGAGCGTGATTTCTCCGAGTTCCAGCGTTACGGTGTGTTCACTCGGGATTTCGGGGGCACCCACTGGTGGAGAAGTGGTCAGCAGAGAGGGTGAGGCCGGGGCAGCTGGTGCCAGGGATGGGCAAGGCTGGGGCTGGTGTTGGACTTGGGGGTTGGCCGCCGGCACGCTCTGGATAGGGATCGCACCGAGAGGTACTGTTCTCGGAAACACCGTGCTGTCAGGTGTGGAAAAGTGCATAGCCTGACTTGGAGGCTGGGGCGCCATCATATAGAAGTCGGCGGAATCAGGTGCGGGGTGGTAAGCATGCTGGATTGGCTGAGAGGTGACGCCTGGGCCCTCGTCGGTGCCCACTAGGAGATGTTGCATTCTTAGAACCTGCTCGAGCTTATCGTCCACATGGTTCAACCGGAGTGACATCCGGCGCATCCTCGCTGTGCCCTACGGTGATGGGGGCATAAAAATCTGAATGGGGTATGTTTCCGAGAATGACCCACCAAGTACCCCCGATCCCCGGACAGCTCCACGTCCTCCACAGCGCTAGCATTAGGCCCGAGTTCACTTTGATGTGGCAAATCAGTCAATTTCGCTGCTTTCTCGGCCACCCGTTGCCGTTTTGCAACGCTCTGGGCTTCTTCCCAGCGGCTAGCATCTCCACAATCAGCGAGCGCGCTGTCCGTCTGATGCGAAGTACATGTTTAAGATAGGCATAGACACCCAACACAAGAATCTCACCCAATTGTCGAGCTGCGTTACTTGAAACTGACTCCGGCCTTCGGGAATCTGCCGGTGGGTGCCTTCAAATCGATACTGATGGGGAACTTGCTGGGGCTCATTGTTGCAGAACATGGTAGCGATGCGCTTCGCGGAGTGTGCCTCCTTCCGCCTTCCTGTCTGTGATCCCCGTTTCCGCTTCGGCTGTGGTTGGAACAGGCTGCAGGGGCCTACGTCCAGAAATGCATAAAGCTATAATTGGATGAATATACTCACCTCCGCCAGGATGTCCGATCATTCGCAAACTCCTCCAGCCGGCCGATCAGCACGTCGCGCCTCCCATCGCGTAGTAAGCCATATATTTCAAGGCGGTCCTTCAACATCTTCACAGTCGTTTTGGCTGTTCTGACAGAAGTTTAGCACATTATGTTAGTATTCCACTCTAGCAGGGCTTACATTTCATACTTCTCGACCTCGATAGCATCATCATCTTCATATGTTTGCCCTGGTTTCGGCAATTCGAGTGTGGCAACAGTTTTAGGCGTCATTAGGAGATGTTAAATGTAGGTCAGGGAGCAGGTAGCATCCGGCGTGGCAAGGTAACGAGAGTTCGGGGTAAAAGGAACCATCACTAGAAAATGATCGAGTGGCGGGCATGTGGGCCGATCCTCCGTTGACTGGGTGCCCTCTAACCCGGTCTTGCTGTGGCTTGCACATTCAACTACACTACTACGCACGCCCTTTCCCTCTCTTATTCCTCATTACTATGAGCTCCCTTCCAGACAAATATATCGGTGCGCGACAGTGCTTCGAGAACGCTCTGGGGATCAGCCGGGATGCTATTGAAGATGATCAGGAAGAGGAGGTCGAATCGTATGACTCCGCTGTTGAGATTGATGAACAGCTGGCCCACGAAGACTTGGATAGCCTGGAGACCGACATGGAGCATTTTGATCCCCCCATAACTCCCCGCTTTCAAAAGCTGTCCGTAGATGCCGAAGGCTTGGGGGATGATCCGAGCGAGGGTGGCGCTTTGACCATTCCCATGAAGCGGAAGTCCGACCACGAGACCATGTTTAGTGCACTCAAAGCTGCATCCAAAAATGTGGTCGGAAACTCGACGCTGCAGCTATATATCCGGTATGTAATTATAACACTACCTCTCAATTTTAATGTGACATATTGGGCTCCTTTTGGCCGGGCTAGCTTGTGGATCCTTTTCACCACATTCTGTCTGGCGCAAGGTTTCATTCAGAATGAACATGAACTTGAAAAGATGCAGCCCAATTTCCCATCTGAACTTCCGACTTGGATCGCGCTCTGGATCATGAACAAGTAAGTCAGTTCATAATGTTCCAGACACTTTGTTACTAATATGTATGATGGCTCGAACATCAAGATGCGACGATATCGATATCCATACTGGGCAGGTCAGAGCCCTCCACATCCGCCGGGGATCATACAACATGGCTCAAAAGATGCGCGCTGCAATGACGCACAAATTCGGGCGAGACTATCAGTTAGGGACTCAAGCTTGGCAGGAGCACCCTGTGACGGGAAAATATGTAGGAAATCCCTCGCTGTCCGTGGTCCTTTCACAATATATGGTTAGTCTCCGCCGCCGCAAGGTATGTTGTTAGACTGTCTATGGAGCAGTTAGCGAGTATGGTAAACCCTGTTTCTAGGCTCATTCTGGAGAAGAAGTAACGAGCGCGCGCGCAATTGATGAGCGCACCCTCAAAATGCTCTGGCTGTTCAATGTCCAGGTGGAGGACACCGGTCGCACCTCAATCTCACGGAAAGATCTGGAAAAAGATCCTGCAAAGTGGGGAGGGCGGAGCGTGCGGATCATGCTGCATCTGCTCTACCTGATTTCGATGCTATGCCTGCTTCGATATGATGAGGCACTCCACATCATGTGGACTGATATATTTGTTGAGATACGTGAGGGTGGGAAGTACAGGATCGAGCTTCGATTGCCCTTTCGAAAGACTCACCCAACCGGTGGTGAGTATCATTCTTTACGCCATTCACCAGCAATTATTCACATCTCAGGGACTTTCGTGCATAGGGATTGCGCCCTTCATCTTATGGGGTCCTAACCGGGAACATCCTTGGATGTGTCCTGTACGGGCCCTATCAGAGTGGTCTGCTGCTTGCAGAAATATGGGCATCCGTCGTGAGGGGTATGTTTTTCGCAAAAAGATTGGGGCGAACTCAATCAGTGCCGACATAAAGGCCGTTATGGTCAGTATTTTGAAGAATTCTGTGACAGATTCACCTTGCTGACAAGCTGAAAGACTTCGGAATCATTTCTAGAATGCTTCCGAAACAACCTCCTGGACATCAATATTGACCCTCGACCATATGGCACTCATTCTTTCCGGCGTGGTGGCTGCCAGTACCTGGCGATGGTCCTCCGATGGCCCTTCCGGAACATCTGTTCCTGGGGTGGTTGGTTGCCAAAGTTTGACAACCCCGGCACAATTTTCAAATACCTCCTTTCCTGGACAGATACGCCTCTTGTTGAGCGGGAGGATTATTTCAATCCTGATCGTCCAGCTTCAGATCCATGTCACGCATGCGGTCGCACTTGCGCCTGTGCATAAAATGTAATTATTCAATTGCTTCTTGGCCATGTATCTACGACACTGAGAGTATGGAAGAGATTGGAACTTTATAAGTACTAGAGCGCGCCGCTAGGGCACTGTGCACGAGTGATGAACACCGCCGTTCCCAGCAATATCACGATTGTGCAGGAAGGCGAAGAAGGATTGGTGAGTGTGCAAGACTCGGCCTTTCCGACCCTGTGAAGCTGGTGAGTCAAGACATGAGGGCAGAAGTGTGTCGCGGGATACCTTACCATCGACCTCCTTCATGTTACCGCCTATGCGCATCTCGTGTCCCTCAGAATCTATGGTGATCGCGCGATTCGAGTCTCGCCGCATAGTGATCTGATGAGGTTGAATGAGGTGGACCTGCCTGTTCTAGTCCAAAATGCAGAACGAATTGCGCTCGGTCTTGAAGATGACACCGATGGTCTGCTGGCTGGACAGAAAGAAGTAAGACAAATGGAGCACAAGGGCCAGCATTCGCAGCTTACTCAATCTGAACCAGATCGTGCAACTCGTAGTTACCGACGATGTTGGTTCCAGTACCAACTTCAGCTGCTTCACGAAGATCTTTCGAGAAGACAGAGACCTACAGAGAGAGCATTCCATTGTAAATCCATCGTAGCAAGTGTCGAGTCGAAGAGCATCCAACTTACCTCCTGCATCAACATGTCGGACAGGAAAGCGACGACGTTGTCCAGGACCGACACCACCAGACCCGTCTTGTCCGCGTTCTTCCCTGTCATGACCTTGACATGGTCTCCAGGCTTGAAACGCTTCCGCACTCACTGCCCGTCGAAGTCCACACCCTCAGGCTCGATCGTGACAACATCCTGCTCGATACTGTGCACGGTACCGTGGACACCAGACTGCTCGCCCGAGTGGTGTGCGGGGAGTGGTACACGGGAATAGAGAGTGGCTGCGCTGCTTGAGACGATGCGTACAGGGCATGGTATGGGTGCAAGAGACCCTGTAAGCTGATAAATTGATGTTGTTAGACATAAGCAAGTAGATGGGAAGCAAGTAGATGGGAGGCCAATCAAGTCTGTGCCCGACAAGGATGGGAAGGAAGGGGCTTACACACACTCACTTGTCTTTACAGCCTCCATGGCAAGATGACAACGCACCTTTAATATCCATACCACCCAACCCTATACCTGTACAGGTTGTTCATGCCTGTCCAAGCCCAAACACCGATTCCTACTGACGGTGCTGCGATGCACCGCTAACTTGAACCACTTGAGCTTGCGCCAGAGGTCCTAGACACGTCGCGATGCAAACAGAACAGACCCAGAGAGCATATATGGTGAAGAGGAGACTAGGCTGCCCAGGTATCTGTTGAAAATGAGGGCAGAGGTAGTGCAGAGAGGTTGACAAAGACGAGCGAAAAAGCCAGTGCGCCAGCGCATGCTCCTGGGTCTCCGGGCGCTAAAATCGGACATTGCCGGGGCACGGTCGAGAGCCATTATTTTCTGGCATTTTTCTCTCAGCCAGAGATGTTTGGGGAAGACTTTTGAAGAGATGAATAACACGTATGAGCCCCACGCTACTATATGGCAGTTTAAATTTGATTCCAACCTTTGTCTGAAATATTCTGTGGTGTTAACTTGTATGTTTCTCTACGAGCGCTTAAGCTTCCATATTTGGACTTGGAGGTCTAACGTTTGCCAAGTCTTTCTTGAAAGAGATTCAAATGGCGACGGGCCAGCAACTGGAGCGATAGCATTGGAGAGGTGGCATTGAATACACACAGAATCCTAGAATACAAGCAAGAAGACTAATTATACACAACCTGTAGTATCAATCAAGAGTCAAATCAATCACACCCTCGTCATCGTTGTCATTTCCAGTAAGGTCAATGATGTGCGAAGGTTGCGGGCGAGGCAACATATACTCGGCGAGCAGAGAAGATGGTGGCGGCGGAGATGGCGACAACGACGGCTGGAGCATAGACGGAGAAAACCGAAGAGGCGAGGAGGGTGCCAAGCTCGACCTGGCAGGATCAGGGAGGTGGGAGGCGTTGCGGTGGGAGGTGTCGCGGTGTACACGAGCCTTGCTCACTCTATTTTCCGCGATAACAGATGCCGGCACCCATGTTGTGAGCGTGCTTGATTTCGGAGTCGCATTGGGGGAGGACGGAAGAAGCGAGAACGTGGCGTCACGGATGGGGGAAATGTTGACCGTCAACCTGCGTTCCATGTACCCGGTAGCAGTGCGCGTGCGGGTCTTGACAGACTCGATGCTGTCAAGGATAAGGTTACAATCCTACAAGGTACAGACACAAGACCGTTAGCATACTCTGCATGAAAAGCAGAAAGAAACGGGGAAGCCCGCAAACGCACGTCCTTGCTTATCTGATGTTCTGCCCAATCCAACCCGTGCTTCTCCGCACCAAGAAGACGCATGACGACGCCGGGCCATACAGACTTCACCATCTTGTCCGCCATCTTCTTCGCATCCCACGAGAAGAACTTGTCGCAAAGCTGCCCGATCCTCGCGACGCGAAACCGTGCAGAGCGGCCGAATTCAGCATCAAGGGGGATACAATCGCCACCAGTCGTCAGCGGGCGGACATGTGCCATTACTACGTCAATGTCAGGGAAATCATCTGCCACGGACGCGGCGAGGACTACGTTCTGCCGGCCAACATACCCATCCGGGTCATGGTGCAGATAGTACCGGAGGGAGTCACGCCACTCATCGAGAGGGAGCCGGTAGCCATCGCCTGTGTAGACAGCGTCCCATGCTTGAGAAAGGAGCGAGGTGCCGAGGCCGTAGCGTGCAAGACCAAGGGCCGTCTTGATGCCGCAGCCTTCGAGGCCCTGAGATGAAGCGATAATCGGAATAGATTATTAGTTGATCAAACCGCGGTAAGCGCAATCGGGGTGAGCTTACCTTGCTGTAGTCGCTGCCGGCCAGCACGGCGACGAGAAGGAGATCACCCGGAGGGGGCATCTTATTTTCTGACAGCGTATCCACCTTAACTCGAGACTTCTTCTTGGGAAGGCTGCCGGACTGTTCAGCTCGGGAGACGGTGAGCTAAGTAAATAAACTTACTTGCGAATCACGATTCGGGCACCGAACACGAGCGCGTCGCTATCGTCCGACATCACACCATCAATGACGCCCTGTGCATTCATGGACGCGAGCTCGGCTTCGGCCTCACCAAGAGCCTGCAACGATCCTCAGGCTGTAAGCCTGCGCTAGAAAACAATGTCGAAGAGTACGTACCTCAATCCAGTCAAACCCAAATGCATCGACAAGATCCTTCGCCCCCGCGGTGAGCCAATGCGGCTTCGGAATAACGCGAGTCCCCCTCTTGATGGTCGGGCGGCCGGGTCCGTCCACAACAAAAACAACAGCGACAGGCCGGACGAAAAGATCGACAAGGCGGTAGTAGAACGTGCGCAACTCAGGGTTCTGCCCAGCTTGGGCGTGGGCACGCTGAAACGGCGCGCAACACTGTCTCAGCCAGACGCTACATGGTGTGTCAATGGTCACGTGTGAGAGGGAATGGTTAGAGACTACTTACCTGACGTCCACGCCGAGGCGATAGTAGCCCCGCCTGTTGGGTGGGCTAGGTGGGACATGGTTAATCAAAAAAGCGGTAAAATCCACGCGCTCCATGGCAGGTTCCACGACCTGAGATGATGTGAGGAGATGCGACACGATGGAATGAAATGAGATTGAAAGGAAAGTGAGGAAGGTTAGAATGGGGGGCTCACCTTCCATAGGCCCTCGATCCCCATTGTTGTGAGGGCTCTCGAGGATGAGGAGTGGCGCGTCGGATGTTCGAGTGCAAGTACGTCGGAGGAAGTTGGAAACGGAAGAGGATGTCGCCAAGGGCGATGGACAAGCCAGGGTACGGTGTTGGGCAAGGTGTGATGGAGTGGGCAGAGGAGACGAGAGGGGGTTCGCCGGGCCAGGAGACAGTTGAGGATGAGGGGGAGGAGGACGAGGATGAGGACGAGGACGCGTCGACAAAGCCATTGGAGCCAGGGAAGAGGACCTAAGCGAGACTGTGAATCCGAGACCGTGAATTTGCTGGGACTACAGGGGCCAGGAGGTCGAAGTGGCAGAGGACGAAGAGGCCGCCCCGCCAAATCGAACCCCTCTGCAAACACGTCCATGGTGGAAGATTCACAGTCGCGCCGTGAGAGATTCACGGTCTCGTCGGCATGGCGAGGCACGGCCGCTGCCGCCACCAGGTGTTACCCACGGTCCGAGCCGCGTGCTTGACACTCTGACACGTCGACATCTCAACCGGCTTCCATGCTGCCGTTCCGCTCGTTCCTCCTCCTCCTTCTCCCTCAGGCCTACTTACTCCTCCTCCCAACCTCAACGCGTCTGCCCATCCAAGCTGGGTGATCCCGATCGGCGCCCTTCGATCGATCCTCTCTCGACCGCTCTCGCCCGCAGGTGCGTCATGCTCCACCCCGGCCTCCTCTCCGCCTCTCGCACGCTCTCTCTTCCCCCAGCTGCGGATCTTGGGGGCTCCCGGGCGCCTCGACTCCAGCAGGCGCGCGCCCGGTCAGCGCGCTGACCTCACCGTTTAGGTAAGGCGGTGGTCCACCGTGAATCTCCTGGTTTTCAACGCAACTTCTGTTGTTACGGGGCTTCATATGAATTCACACAGCGCAATCACCAAGATCGATGCAAACGATGTATATTCAATTCATTTCTATGTACAAGATATTCTAGCTACACGAGCATACCGTACTCAGCAAACCTACGACCGCTCTGACATACCCGCTAACACCCTATAGCTAACAGCCGAGGGGTTGGAACTGTACCTTAGCATGATCAGCGAAGACAGATTGAAACAAAAACAAGACACTCACCGAGTGAGACTAGGATATGGGGAATGCCACTAAACTCCGTGAATTGACCTTAGCGAAATTCCGATGTCGCTGAGAGCCTGACTGTAGACCACCGGTGGTCAACAGACATGCGCACGGAGGACAGAAACAGGTCGATACTCACCTTTCAAACGCAGAAAAAGTGTGCGCTGCGAGCTACTACGACCCACTCGCACTGGTCCATAGCTCTGCTGACAGACGGCCGGATGTTCGAGAACATGCAAAGCCCGGGCCGGGGCGCTACGAATGAAAGGGCCAGGGAAAGCAACCTAGCAGAGACGTGAGCAGCATTGTAAAAGTGGTGAGTGGTTTCAACAAAGCCATAGGGTGACCGTGATACAGCTAACGAGAGCAACGAGAAACCGTGCTTACCGGGTAGAAGGTCGGGAGGTTGCCACATCAAACAGTGTTGAGCAGCAAAATTGAGGTTGGCAGTGAAGCAGGTCTACGGGAGCGAGGACGATGGTAAGTCTTCGGAAAGTAAAACCCAGTCACAGATAGACTCATAAGCTAAGAGGGAACACCGACGTAGAACGGACACTGTAGAGACATGGGGGTAGGAAGGAAAGAGCATGAGCTCGGGACAGCGCGGAAGCATGCGCAGTAGACCTCCGACATTGACGCCCAGATTTAGGGCCGGCTTGAGTGGACTTCGGAAACTCGACCGCATGGTCGTTGTCGAGAGATCTCTCTTTCAGGCACTCTCCCAACCTCATTTTACGAATCTAATGGTTGCATATTACTACTTATACCAGTATAGATGGCGACACGTAGCCAGTTAAGGTTTTGAATACACTCACAAATTTTAGTTGCCCATTACTACTAATCTACGTCTCGTTAGGGAATGAGGTTTTTCCTGATGACTACTGGTGAGAGCGAGGGCTATGTTGTGGCAAGGCATGCGAAGTGAAGTGACAGTATGTTTTCTGACTGTATCTTCGTGGCCCAGAATGAGGGCATCCGTACTTGTCTGAGTGGTTTATTTCGAATTGTAAAGCACACTTGGTCCGTCATGGCTGACCTATGAGTCGACGATGTGACCCTAAGCCGGCCACGGACTAGCTACCGGTTTGAACATAGTGTATTTTAGGAGATGATACTTTTATAAAGTATCAATATATACGCAACCTAGGCCATGCTCGTGCCCCCAGCCATTTTATACCCTGTGAATCAATTTTGATGGTGAGAGTTCGTCTATCATGATCTGTAGCTTTGTTATCTCGATTGTGCGCTACGGTGCCAAGCACTGGGCCAGCACTGCCGGCAATCTGAGTTCGATCCCCCATCACCGAAGGTCATCCAACTTGAACCTCAACTGAAAGTCGAACGGGAACGTTATGGGCGCGCATTCTTCATTTTCAATCTAAAGAGTTGCTCCTCAGCGTGGTACCGTTCGCGACTGAGCACTAAGCGCTTGGGTAGATTCACTTTGAATTGGATCCAGCCTTGCCCGGTGCTTGCCCACAACCATGAGTCCGCTGGCCGACAGCTTGGCTTGCTCTTCTCATTCAGGCCTGCTCTCGACAAAACAGAACCGGAACTGCATATCTACTGGCGACATTTCGCTACTCTGCGCAGTAGTCCCGCGGCGACGACCCACCAAGGTCACCGGGTCAGTGCTAGTGCAACGGTAGTGTGGTCAATGCCAATGACCGGGACTCAACAAAACCCTGGTTTCATTTCTGGTATAGTTTCCTCCCATTCTGGGCATCAACTGCACTGACCTGCCACGTGCTCTTTTTTATGGGAGGAAGAGTCCAAAGCTGCCGCTTTGAGACGTTTCAAATGCCGTCCGGATCCGGGACGACCCCTAGGTTCGTGTTAAATACCTGGGTTGCGGCAGTCGCCCTCTGTGTCTAGCCACTTTCATCCCAACACACGTCGAGAAAAGCGCCACTTCTTCTCTCGCTCTGCGTCCTTCCATGTTGACTGTTGACCATACGTCGCGCCGATTGATACGCTTGGCATGCCCTGCTCAAGGTGCTGAGCATCGGTGCCTTCTCAACCACTCCCCGCTAAATCCCGTACGTCGATTTATCGCTCTGGTGCTCCGAGTTGGTTACACGCTGATCCATATCCTAGCATCCAGTTTTCACTCATCATCACTCGCCCATAGCGTGGCTTTCGAACGAAGAATTGCTTCTTATCTTCGAGGCAGCTCTTGACAGTGTGTTTATCGGCGCCACCGCGTTCGAACAGCTTCAACGCCCGGATATCCTGGTCGCTATATCCCAGGTGTGCCGCCGCTGGCGAGCAATCGCCTTATCAAATTCTGGCTTATGGACAAACATCTCCTCCTGCTCGCTTTCGGAGATTCAGAGGTACTTGTCTCGGTCTGGGACCCGCCCGCTCAACATCTATGAACAGTTTCCTACTTCATCCGGGAAAGATGAGAGTGTCGCCATTGCAGATGCGCTCGTAGAGAGGGCGTATCGCTGGAAGACCCTGCTGTGGATCGACTGTTCACCCAACAACACCACAAACGTGGCCCGACTCCTGCAAACCCCGAACGCGTATCCCGCTTTGGAGCGTCTTGAACTCTCCATCCCTCAATGTATCCCCCTGAAGGCGGCTGTCAACAACGCGAGCAACACGATCCTCTTCCCCGCGCTGCAACATCTTTCTCTCACTCGCGTCCATCCAATGGTCCTTCCTTGCAGTACAATGCCCTCGCTTCTTACCCTCAAGCTCGACGGGCTCGGGCGCAACCTGTTCTTCTCCCGGCTCTTCTACCACCTCCTCAGCACTCCTGCGCTCCGCACGCTCATTCTCCACGGCACGCTGCTGACACTCGACCCCCATCGCCTCGCGAACATAGGCTTGTCGCCACCTAGCGTGTTCCCCAATGGTGCTCTCAGCGCTCCCGCGACCCACAAAGTGAAGCTGCCCACGTTGGACTCGCTCTCGCTGTGCCCTGCCCCTGCCTGGTCCCTCTGGCTGCTATTCCACTACCTTGAACTCCCCGCTCTTGCAAAGCTCGACCTCCACGTCCATACCGGCCGACTATATTGGCCGTGGATCTTGCCCGACGGCCGCCCCGTCGACGCGAGGGTTCCCCCCGAGTCTAGGACCGACATTCTGGGTCCGGACCACTGGGCCATCTCCCTCCCCGCGCTCCGCACCCTGCACATCACCTACTGCGTCTCCTCGCCCCCGGCTCCCGCTCCAGCACCGTTCCCGCAGATCCGCCGCCTCGTCTTCCCCGGCCTGACCGAGCTCCAGATCATACACGCCCTCGCGTCCGACCCGCACCTCGCGGCCACGGCTCAGGCTTACCCTCCCCCGCCCCCGCTTCCCGCGTTCGACGCGCTCTTCCACGCGCCGGACTTCCGGCACCTCGTGCGCCTCACCCTCATCGGGTGCATCCTCCCGCTCGCGACCCTCTGCGACGCGCTCCGTGTACGCATGCCCGCCCTCGAGGTCCTCACGCTTGCGGCGTGCAGGGGCGCAGCCGCGCTCGTGTGTGCGCTGGCCCCGGAGGAATGCGGGGGCCAGCATGAGCGGTGCGAAAGGAGGCCTGGGAATACGGATGTGGACACGGACAAGGATAGCGACAGCAACGGGGACGCGTGGATCGGGACGAAGGTGTCGGTGGTGATTGTGGCCCGGTGCCCCGGCGTGCGTGCGGGGTGTTTGCGCAAGGTCGTCGAGGCGAGGGTGAGGGCGAACGTGGGGGCGTCTGCCTTGGGGTCGGGGCGTGAGGGTTCTCCTCTCGGATCCTCGACAGGGCCTGTCGTGGGGTCTAAATCCGGGGCGAGGGTGAGGAGGCCCGAGAGGATAGCCCAGCTACGGGTCATCGAGTGCCCTGGGGTGACCAAGGACGATATTGCCACTCTCGCTGCTATTCCGGGTGCTCCTTCGCTGCACTGGTTGCCATGGGCCTGGTAGGAGTAGTAGGAGTACATAGTGTGCACGGCGCAGGGAATCTTCATTCCTGCTGCATGAATTCCGGGAACTTTTATTCTGGAAATGGGGCCTGCGAATTCAGTCGGTAGTCACTGTATACTGGGTTGATGTAATGGACATGAGTGAGTATGATACTAAGCGGGTCGACGCAAAGTTACCACTTACTGGAAACTTTAGATTCAGGATGTTGGACATGATTCTCGCATTTTGAAGGCGAGCTTGGTGCACTCGGGTAGATGTATATATCAGTAAAGGCGCAAGGATGGTTAATTACAAACCGACGACCATAGCGCCCATATTGACGCCTCCTGCCGCTTAGGTCATGGCTGTGCCGCCACTGCCACCCTCTGCCGCCGCCTGAGCGCGGCTGTGCGAGCTACCATCATCGTGCTGACGTTGCTGTCTGCTCTCCCTCCATAGGATGCGTTGTCCCAGGGTATCCAGAATATTCATCGCCATGGTAAGTACTAAATGTGTGACAGGCGACTAATACTGACATTCATATTTGTGCGGGTACAAACCTCCAGGAATGTCATGCTATTATCTTCTGTACACAATGAACTACGACTACGTTCTCTGTGGGATATACGTGGCCCTTGTGAAGATCGTTCTCTATGGTGGCACAACTTGAAGGCGTTGCCAGTGGGGACGGTGCCGGTAATTGTGAGTGCTCTTCAGCTTTTGTGGTGTGCCTGATCGCTCTTCCCCAAAGCGCAAGCAGTGCAGCGAATACAGCACCCTGGAGCATGGAGAGACAATCAAGATCCGCTTTTGTGGTGCGCCGTTCGCCAGTCGGGCCAAAGCGTTGTAATTGAACTTCGGAACCCTCTCCAGGTCCGAGGCTCTCGGTTCTCCGTCTCGTCAACCATCCCACCTCCCACTTTCCTGTCTTCGCATTCCTCAAAGACGTCATATCGCGCCGCAGATGGAGGCCATGCACGCCCTCTTCCCGGTACCCATGCGCGCCCTCTCTCGCGTCTTATATGGCCGTGATGACTACTGGAAGATGTCCACTGTATGTCAAGTACTTCTTGTTCGCTAAATTTTCGTGGCCTGACCGCCCATTTCATCCAGCCGTCTCACATCATGAAACTCTCAAACGAGGAGCTCTCTATGATATTCGCAGAAGTTGTCCACTTGGGCCACACGTTTTCCGCTCCAGACCCCCTCGCAGCCACGACTCTCTCTCATGTATGTCGCCGGTGGCATGCAATCACGGTATCTACGTCAAGCCTCTGGGCACACATCTCAAACGTTCCGCACCCCGCCGTCAACCAGTACCTCTCCCGCTCCCGCAAGAGACTCCTCAACATCCGGCTCGAATTCAACCCGCTACATACCATGAGCGTCAGCGCAGCGCTCTCCGTGATCAAACACGCGCACCGTTGCAAGGAGCTCCACTGGATCGACGAGTCCCCGGGGTGCGTTCTCAACGTGAGCGCGTTCGCCCGGATGGCGCGCTTTCCCGTGTTGGAGGTTCTCGAGCTCGCGTCCAGGACGGTCATCTGCCCAAGCGAGTCTGAGCCACTCAATGAGCCCTCATCCCTCCATTCGGCCGAGACAGAGCTATATCCCGTGCTGCGCGACCTCACTCTGTGCCAGATCCACCCCAAGGTGCTCTGTCCCGTACTGAAGCCCCGGCTCCGCAAGCTTACGTTGAAGGACCTCCCTACAGCCGGCCGCTTCTGTGTATCACACCTCTTCTCCCTGCTTAGGGAGTGTCCACACCTCGATACCCTCGAGCTCACCCGTGCGACGCCCATCATCGATGTCCAGCCGGTAATCGGTCGCTCGCATCACACCTCGCAACTTCTCCCCGTTCCGTACGCATGGAGGCCCACGTTACCGATCAAGAACCTCGTCTTGAACGGCGTCCCCACCACAGACCTCTGGCGCATCTTCCGGCTCCTCGACATGCCCGCCCTCGAGACGCTCTCGCACCTCGTCCCGTCCCATATCCAAGAGCCGCGCTGGCCACACACCTTCGGCGACCAGTACACCGACCAAGTTCCGGAAATCCCCATCGAAGTTCCGCAGTTGCAATGCCTCACCCTCGAGTACGACATCCTCGACCCCTTCCGGCCCTTCCCACAACTCGCACACGTCCTCTTCCCCAACCTCGCCGAGCTCCGCATCACATACACCCACCGCGCCAGCCGGTGGGACCACGACTCTGCGCACCTCGACTCCTCCGAGCGCGCCCCGTTCCCCCCGTCGCTTTTCCAGCCGCTCTTCCGCCAACCCGCCTTCACTACCCTCCGCACGCTCCACCTCGCGCACGCGCGCATCGACGTCCCGCTCATGTGTGAGTTCCTCCAGCACGCCCTGCCCGCGCTCGATTGCCTTAGTCTGGAGGACTGCGTCGGGGCGGGCCCGCTCGTCTGTGCGCTCGGCTCGCCGGCGTCCTTCGACGTCTGCCTGCACGGGCACGGGCACCCGCTCCCCCCCTCCTCCTACGAAGTCGAAGAAGAGTACGAAGACGAGGACGAAGAGGGTAGGACGATAGTGATAACGCAGACGAGGACGAGGACGCGAGCGACTGCGGAGTGGCTGGGGCTGCGTGTGCGCACGCTCGTGCTCGTCGGGTGCGCAGACGTGCGCATCGACTGCCTCCGAAAGCTCATCGCGACTCGTGCGGCGGCCGCGATGGGCGTGCACGACGTGACCCCGGGCAGGTCATGGAGCAAGTTCCGGCTGAAGGAGGATAAGGCGGTGAGGGGGTGGACCCCGTGCAGGATCGAGACGGTGTGCGTGGAGCGGTGCGTGATGGTCACCGAGGGTGGAGTGAACATGTTGCGCTCGTTGGCGGGCGCGCCAGAGTTTCGGGCTAGGGATGGTAGGGAGCAGTATGCATAGGTGCTAGTCGGTCAGGATTTCAACCGTTCCCTGGAGCAGAGGAGAGACGAGGGTACGGCGAGGATGGCCACCATGAGGAGAGGTCCGTAATTCTTAGTCTTTCCATTCGAGCTTGATTCGAGCGGTAGCATGTGATCTTAGTATCTAAACATACTCAGTATACACTGCCGGCCAGGGTGTACAGGAAGGAGAATACTCACAGTTCGATCGAGGAACGCCCGATTACATTTACGGGGACTTCGCTGGCGGCATTGGTGACCTCGTCTATCCTCGCGCTGCCCCTCACCGGAGAATAGCTCTATCTTCGAGGTCGAACTTTCCTTCCGGCACGCACATCCATGTCCGGCATGATGTCCTCAACGCCCAATCCCGGCTCGACGGACCAATCCGACCCCCTGTCTCCAGACTGACCCGGAGAAATCCGTTACCACCGCCTGCGTCGGATCCATGGATAATGAATTCAGCGAGGCCAGCGGTAACCAACTGCATGAGGGCGTCCTAGACCTCAAATGAGAACAATTGGTAGCGTTTCGGCATGTCGAGAGCTACCCGACCGTGGATTGGTACACCTTGTTCACTTTGCAGTGCACGCCGCTGTTTGAAATGCTCGTCCCCAGTCGAATCACGGAGAGATATCGTGGACGGAGAACTTATCGAACATGTGCGAGCACAGACTCAGAGGGTGCTTGAGCGAGGACAGAAGCGCGTAGATGGACCCCATGATCTCCACAAACGTTAGCCAGTCTCTCTTCTTGATCGCGAGCTGGAGCAGACGTCCGCGGTGCACACTTGACTCAGCCTCGCCATCTGCCGTCTACCTGCTCGGACGCGCACGCTCCGTCAGCCCACCCCTAGCGGAAAAGCCGCAGAGAAGCGGTCTCCGAGTCCAACTAGGCGTGCGCCTGCTCGCGGACAGCGCCAAGTGGATCTATAGGCTTTAGAGGGGGATAGAGCCGCTCACAGTTACTGCACCGAACGTGCATAACGTCAAGCTAGGTGTGTCCTGAGAGTGAACCTTGTTTCGGCTCATGGCGTAAGGGGTTGTCGCGTTTAGGGTCGAACTGCCCAGAGAAGTGTGCAATGGGGCCTGAGGCCTGAGGGCAGGGCAAAGATGCTGCCGTTGGCGCGCGGGCAGACTCGGACCTTCTGGTCTAGAGACTGCCGGCAGTGTTCGTGGGTGATGATACGATGTTCCATTACCGGTGGCTAGACGTGGCTATGAAAAAAGATTGAGGAAGATTTGGGGAGAAGGACACATGTTGTCATTCTGCCAATGTGTTCACAGCTGAGCTACGCACACTAATCGATCGTCTCATCAGGCCCTGGATGGAATGAAGGTGTAAAACTGCGGATGTTGGAGATCGTGAGCTAGCTCTGACGGCGTGAGAGGCACTTGAAGAACTAACTGTCAGTAGGATACGATGGCCAGTTCGCTGCCGCCCATTTCGGTGCCGAATGGGGAGTCGAGGGGTTGTATCTTGCGAGAAGGGTTCCCTGACGTCTGACTGCCTTATAACATGCTGCACTGGTCCACCCGGCATGACTTGGATCAGGTCAAGCCTGCAGTAGTTAGCTGGACGAGCCGACACGCTAGCGTTGGCACGAGGCCCACCGATCGATAACGAGCTGTAGTGTCACCTAGATTTTCAGGTATTAAGATATTCTAATGGTGAGCGGTGTGAGTATGGTGAAAAAGGAGACCACAAGAGCGATAATAACGAATTTCAGGAAGGGGATTCGGAAAGGAAATCGCTACATTGCCATTGGCGTCTATGGTGTACAAATATTTGGCCACCACCATTCCGAGCCCGACCACGGCATGCTCAATCCTGCCACGCTCTACCACCGGTTCAGAACTTGGATTTTATGACTCTGTTTCTTGATTACAGTACGAGCTTGCGTTTCGGTGGCACTAGGGCTGCAACGGGGTTCTCCATGCGCTAGTCTCGCTCATTCATGTCCTCCCCCTTCATTTCTAGATCTCGGCAGCTTCGAACGAACGTGTCGTCCTCGGTCGACCATGAGTGGACGGGCTATCCACCCTTCTCTCGGGGTGGGGCAATTCAATGACCGCAACGATAGGGTCCAAGAACTCTAGCCGATCAAAGGACCTACCACTGGGGTGTCTTCCACCAAGCACGATGTGGTTCAATGCCGCGTGTAGCTGTATTTCAGGACCATATGAGCGTTTCCCCTTCATTTAGTGGTGAGTTTCTATGCTTATTTTGTCACACGCGGTCCTTGGGCGGGATGATGAAGATAGATATTGATCACTGTGTGCATCGGTCCTGTGTTTATATAACAGTTCAACTACTCCTCGACGCTCTTGATTCTGCGGGCCCCAGACTCAGGCTCTCATCCGATATGGATAAACGATCAATAAGCATCCTTTCCTCTCTCTGTGCAACTCTCTGATATTTACTGTGAAATGTCCTCACTTCCAGCACCATGAGAAAGGCGGCATACTTACGAAGATTCATCATAGTTTCCGGCCATCGGCCAAACCCTCTGAGCCGTTGATGCCGTCCAAACCGCACAATCCTCAGTACAGTAGTTACTCATCAAGAGAGAATTTACGCTCATTTTTATATGCCCAACAATCCAGAGATAGCCTCATGGAAGCAAATAGGCGCGTCGACGCTGCGGATGACCGCTTTCGCGAGTATTTGGGACGTCCCAATGATCATATCAAGAGAGCTGGTGAGTCAACCATGTTCATATCACTCATGCATCGAATCATGACGCCACGGATTCACAGAAGACGCATACGGCAATATTGTGACGAATGCTTCCAACTTGAGCGAGCTTGCATCCCCCATGCTTGCTTCTCTACCAAGTGCGCTAGAATCAGACCCTGTGAAGGCGGTAGCCGAGAAGGTCGTGAGCGGTATCCCAGAGCTGCTCCAGCTGTTGGACGGTATTGCGAAAATCCATCCATTCATCAGTCGTCAGTCTTTTCTTCTTCGCAGAGCTACGTGATAATAATACCTGAGCCTCCTCCCAACTCGTGACAGTCGCTGTTGGTGCATTCCGATTTGCGGTCGATCTCCATCTCAAGCGCAAGGACAACGATAATCAAGTCCTCCTGTTGCTTACAGTAATGAGGGACACGATGGCCGTCCTGGTCCAGTACGTTGATGCCGTGCTGGATTTTTTGCATACTAAGAGCTGATGGGCCTTGGGCAGCTTACGGGAGATCGATGGCCATGAACGTTCACGCAAGACCAACCGTACGGTCGCAAGCAGCATGCAATACCTCATCACGCAGACCGCCGAGGATATCACGAAGTGCGCGATGTCCTGCGATGCATATGCGAAGACTGCCTTTGCCATGAAGATGGTGCTCAGCGGGTCATGGAGCGAAAAGTTCAAAGAGTACATGAAGTGCTTCTCCACTCGTCGTGACGAATTCGTACTGGCGCTATCAATCTACATAGGTCAGGCTGTAAATACGGTAAACGACAAGCTTGATACCGCAAACAACGGTGTTGCAATCATCACACATCAGTGCGTCTACACTTCCTATATCAATTTTCCGGGGGTGCTTACCATTTTGTATTTAGAATAGACTACGTCCTCTTATACCTCAAAGTCTGCATGTCTCCCGAACAACGGAAATTCGCTGAAATCATCGACAAGCATGGTGGGCCACAGAAAGTCATGAAGGACGAGAACTTGCTCCGAGAACTCTTTTACAATGACACCAATGGAGCCGGAACCTCTGGTCCAGCACGCGCCAGCGGCGGCTCCGATGATGCAACGAAGTCGGAGATCCAGGCCCTACAGGAGCAGCTACAAGAGGGTATCCAGATAACTATCTGTGACAACATGGCGCAATTGCAAGAAGCGATTAACCACAACCTGTCGATCCAGTTTTCGGAGGCATTGCGGCTTATGGTGGTCGAGGCAAACAAGCGTATCATTGAAGACGTGACCTATGGGCCACACAGCAATATCTCCGATCCCGTAAGTCATGGTACTAGCCTCTAGTTATCCATTCTGTCTAAAAAATTCTCTCAGGTTATCCGCGAAATATGGGAGCAAATGGTATGCTTTCACGGTCTCGATTACTCGGAGATCATATCCATTAATATGACGAGCCTCCGGCAGCACTGGCATGGAGGCGTCGGTGGCTTGGAGTTCGTTTTCGCACTGCGAGACCACTTCCGTGCTAAACTCGATGCAAACCCGGACCAACCGTCAAACGATCAGGACTCGGACGCGTGGACTTTGAAGTATCTGGGAATAACCGGAGTGCAGGGCATCATCGAGGCTATCGACGATGAGGCCATATCCTCTGGCTACATCACTGTGGCGAAGATCAACGCCTTTACTGACAGCTGTCGTCCGCACCATTGGAGGCAAGTCCCTATTCGGACGTGTTTCAACTTCACAATCTTAACTTTCATTCATGTAGTCTCTTGCGTTGGATTGCTTATTGGGCTGTTGGTGAGCGGCGATAGAACCACTAATGACAGGCTATTAGGAGAGTTATCATTATCTGACCACTAGGTTTCAGGTTACCAAATGTCCATGAGCCGTTATGTGACGAAAATCGACAGCCTCCTGTCCAAGATGTTTGCACTCAAGTATGTTGTCCTGCCGGCAAACTGAAACGGAGTGAATGAATACCTGCATCATGTGTGGAAAGGAAGCGCTACCCTTACAGCTGCGTTCCGCCGACCTTCGGTTGTTATCGACAATGCGCTGCTACGCCGCTTCGAGGACTACGCGCGCGCCGATGAAAATCGTTTGCTCGAGAAGCTGGAGGAGATGGAGTACCGCATCCCGCTAGAACAGTGGCAGGTTGTTAGCGACATATGTGGACATGGTCCGATCGAGACGGTACACCTTACCTTCCGTGATGGAAGGAATTATACTAACCATTTCTCTTTCAACAGCACGTTTTCCCCTTGCTATACCTTCTCTTGAAACGTGACTTTGAGATCATGAGGTTGGCTCGCAAGAAGTGCTTGCATTCGGACGAATTGAAGGATTCCATGCATACCATTATGTCGGTTTTCACCGCTATCAACGAGCGGCATCAAAACCTGGCCGGTAAGATGGTCTCTTTGGCGATATAATTTTACTGCACCATGCTTACGAAGTTGGGTAGATTCCTTCCAACAGTAACACCTAGATGTTTCCCAGCAATTCAGGATTTTCGCATTTGAAACGGCAAGTCGATGCTAGTGCTAAGGGTAAAAGTGTGACACAGACGTACTAACAATAGTTGTCTTGCAGTTCAAGTTCTTGCAAGATCCGGACGAGATGTGGTCGCAGAAGGAGCTCGAACAGGCGATATACCTGAAGGCCCCCTATAACGACGCTGCTGAGGCGCAGGACATCGACGCTTCGAACATTATCAAATACCCTCTCCGAATTACCGATGACCCGATCGCTGGTCTCACTGTCCAAGAGACCTACTTGGAAGCTACACAAGCGGATACACTTCTCCAAAAAATGTATGTGGTGTTTACACTCGTAAGTCATGTTGGACAGCCTCTGACCCTAGTGCTTGCCCCCAGCCTTGGCCGCTGGTCTGGATTCTGCGGAGAAGCTAATGTGTACCCATCACAGCCAATGATCTCTCTCGACCTTCACGCAGACTCTCAAGCCAAATCTAAGTCTTTTCAGTCCAAAGGGCTTGCACCTGACGGCTCGGATTGGAAGCTCACGGGCGAGTACGCTCTCTCAGACAATGGGCAGGTCCATTACACCTTCAGTATCGCATATGTCAACGATACACAGCACTTCACTGGCCAACTGGATGAAAGCGGGACAACCCTTTCTGGCTCATGGCGTCGTAGCGGACACGTAGCCTTTTCGTTCCTATTCAAGCGTCTCTCGCCGGACCTCATGCGCGTCTATCCCACTCCCACTGAGCTCGCAGCAAACAGGCCCAGAGCACTGTGGCTGTTTGCATTTTCAGTTATCAAGGACCGGCGCTCTCGGAAGAAGACGTCGTGGAAGTGGTTTCAAACCCGGTGGAAGACAGGGCAACAGTATGCCAGGCTCGTGATGCGTAGCAGGGAGACGTCGCCATTTACTGCCGAAGAAGCCAACGACCTGGCCAAGTGTCACCGCGACATGACCCCGAAGGAGGCACGCGTTTTCAACATTTTTATAGAGGTCTGCGAAAGATCTGTGCCGATTCACTGGCACGTAGTCATTTTAACTCTCGCGTTATTCACTGTACTGATTTCTGTATGATATTTAGGGGCGTACAGTGCAAAGCGTGCGGATGCTCCGATATCCGGGGCAGCCGCATTCTGTGCGTCTCCTCCAGGATGGCAGACTCGGTCAACTTGTGCGACAAGAAGCAATGCCTGGCATGGCTGGATGTCCCGCACAGTGATAGTACTTCCCCTCATTTCCCCTTTCATGGCATCTTGAAGCTGCGTACCGCTATCGATCCCTTCCGTGAATATGGGGAGGTCTACCGCACGGCTCGGTCTGCGTTGGAGACTCTTCGTCAACTCTTCGAACCGAAATCACAAGGTGGACGGGGAGTGGATACGCAGCCTCATCCTCCGAAGTGCATGAAATGCGGCAAGAGCACTTCCCCGCCATGTTGGTACTGCATCGAATGCAAGGGTACGCTATCCCAATATCATTGATTGAATCAGGTGTTGACAGGTCGTGACATAGGAGAGGAGATCTTCATGTGCATCTCATGTGAAGCTAGATATGGCGGTATCACTGCAAAGAAGCATGAAGAGACACACGCACTCGTTCGGTATGGTTGGCCTCTCCAAAACTCCGCCGTAGACGCGGGAGAGACGGTATGGCATGTGGAGAGTTTTTTCCGCCACCCTGTGAAGGCCATTCGTTCTCTCGGCGCAAAGGCAGTCGAGTCGGTGCAAGCACAGTGCGTCCACGCTTAGACCTCTCAGGCATGGTACGGGAGGGTTTTCGGCTTGAAAATGAGTATTCCATGGGGTATCGAGTTTCCGGCACGAGCGAGACAGACGGAAAAGAACGAGTGTACGCTACCTTTCGCAGAGCACGTATGTAGACCGATCCTCCTTGAATGACATGGAACACCTGTAACGAGTCGTGCAAATGGGTGTTACGTGTGCATGTGATGCTTCCTGCATCGAGTCTATTCCTAGGACGGCGGTGAGAGCGACATATATTGCATACTGTTGGATTGGAGTGAGTCGAACAGGTCCGGGGAAAGCAGAGGGTATCATATTGCGGGCAACAAGAACACGTGGTGGCCTCTATGACTTGTACGAGCGTCGGATCGTTGTCTTCAATAGTCGAGCATTGCAGCAAATGTAGATAGTACACATGCGGGTCCGAGATCTTCTTCTGGGGATTGTAAGACAAGGCCAAAGCGAAGACAGAGAAAGCAAACAAATTCAGGATAGCTGACAGCGACGAATGAGATATCAATAGGTGGCGAGTGACACTACAATATGGACTTACCAGCTGAGCTCGCCATATCCCTCGGGCTAGTCCTCGCTAGTGTAGAGGGGGTCTCCCGTGCCATCGACGCGCGGCGTGTCACTACCCCCTCCCTCGACTGGCTGCCCTTCTGTCAATAATCATTCGTAGCTCGTCCCGGAGCGTAACATGCCTCTCTAGAGCTCCGTCGTCGCGACAACTGCCCTGGGGCGGGTTCGCTCGTGTGCGCACTCGGTTACCCTCTCATCTCACCCGTAGCTGACCGCGTACTTTACACGCGCCCTCGTCGCCCCCTCCACACGCAGAAGAAATGCGCAGTCTCGGTCTGTAGTGGTGTGTCCTTGCCCTCATGACTCGGGCGTACGCGGGGATCGACTGCTTTCGGGGTAAGAGACGCTCGCGGTCATGGTGTGGATCGCGAACGACGTCGAGCTCCGCACGTCCTTGCAGCTCGTTTCATCTCGAGTACAGTCGAGGGACGCAGGTGCGAGACAGTCCGGGCAGGGAGGTGAATAAAACCGAAGCAACACGGTCAATGCCCGGGTAAAATTGACGTTGAACCAAGGGAAAGTCAGCGGTATGCATCGACGCCGAGAGGTCGATTCGATCGTAGTGTGCTAGACCTGCGCATGAGGAGAGCGATAGAAGATCGGGCGCGGAACCGTACACATACTGTCGTTCTGTGTTCACGGAAGGACCGCGCAAGGGTTTCGCACACGATTCGCCCGGGTGGATACCGGAGAGCTGTCAGACCTAGATGAAAGGTTCAGAAGACCTGTGTAATTAGAAGATCGTGAGCCGGCTCTGACGATTTTGAGGGACTGACCGCCGGTAGCATCCTCTAACCCCTCGCCCTGAGTCAAAGTCCGCTGTCCGCCATGCTTTACGCCTACCTGCTCCACGGTCGACGGCATACGTAGAGTCCTAACCACATCCGCGATGCCCTTTACGATTACGCGATTTTCCACTGGGGAAGGCCAGAAACTTGGCCAAGTACGTTCTATTTCAAAACTCACAGACTTAGCGACTTCAGGTCGAAAAAGACCATGAATATACCCGGGAGATATTAGTAACATCTTCACGAAGTGACGTGGACTACTCACCTATACGTAGAGGGCTCGACGAATGGTCTCCATCATGGCTAGCCCAGTAAGATCCAGCCGCAGCGTGCTATAGGCGTCTACAGTGTACAAATATTTGCTGACCACCCGCCGGATAGAGCTCAGGGTCGACCTTGGAGCAATCGACGTGGCCGAGTATCCCGAAGCACCCAGAGTAATCCCCGAATACCGACAGCGCAGCCAAGCGTGTCCAAAAGTCCCATTCCAGCCAGATAGAGAACGTCCGCTAGCAGCCGCGGCCATCTTCAGCCTGCGCACCGAAGCGTCACAACGTGGCGGCGCGCGACGACTCAGAGTTAGACCTTCTCGCACAATGTCTCTGGGATCCAGCTGATGACGGGCTCTAGGTGCATCTGAAAGAGGCCAGTAGCTTCAACATTTTGACACTGACGTAGCCAGTAGGCATTTTGCTGGCACTTACAACAGCCGCACGGCGATCGAGTCATCGAGGTCCAGGAACTGCAGCCTGGAGTTCACCCTCCCAAGCAACCCGAGTGCCGAATTACGGTATCTAGGTTGGCACAGAACTGATGAGCTATCTTCAGTGGCTATGCGTATGAGGGACGCGCACCTGTAACGATGTTGCTGTGGAGGGTGAGTGGGGAGCAGAGACAAGTGACTGAGGCGAGATGCTCGCAGTCGCGAAGCGCTTATATGAGCGCCCAATCGAGATAACGAAGCTACTAAACTCCTCGCTCAATAAATGGCCAGTCCACATCTGCAGGACGAGGACCGAATTACGAGGTTGTGTTTGTGTTTCAGATTGACACGTGGTAGACGACATCTGGACTCCCGCGCTGCGAAGTGCGGTCGCCTTCAAGTTGAGCACATGATAGTGCTCCACTCGGAGGGCAGCGCAGGGATCCCTGAGTCATGGCCACGGCACTCCTATACATTCACCATCTCCGAGAGAGAGAGAGAGGTTCAGTACACCATATAAACAGGCGGGACGAAAATGTCACATTACATCGCTCATGACAGGTCGACCATTGCTCAAGTTTGCCTTCAAATTCCGAGTCGGAATCTACCACTCCAAGTACAAACGATTCGATTCCGACTTGATCTACACTGCGTCAGCGACAACTGATCCACCCATAATGCGAACACGTACCGCAAATGAGGATTCGCGCGCCGTGACACGATCATCCCTCGCTCTGGTCAATAGCCATGCTACGCGGCGGCACATAATCTCTCCAGTCCACCCACGCGCCTCTCCCGTCCCCTCCCTAATACTGACAGAATCGCTTTTCTCGTGTATTGCCGCCTTCATGTATCACGGCGCCACCCTGTCCACCAACCTGCGGCTCAGCGCACGCCATGCGCGCCATGTAGCGAGATGCATGGCATCATCACCCGCCAGCCCTCGCGCGCGCGGTGCGCGAGATTCTCGCGGAACTCTTACAGGATGTCGCCAACAACGAGCTCGAGGTGCGCGATGCTCAGGAATACCATTGGACTGCTCGAGTTCCCAGAGAGGAGGCTGAGGGTGGCCGGCGCGAGGTCAGTCAATGAGGCTGCCCGTGTTCTCGGAGTGGGTGCGTTACTCGTGTTTGACGATGAGTGTCGAGACCGTGGGCATGTGCGCCGCAAGATTCGGGGAGTCCCTGGAAGCCGACGAGGGAGAGGATTGTGGGGAAGTCACCCCACGTCCAGCTTCATAGCTCGGCTACGGCGAAGATCATGAGCGGGCCGACGTCCATGGTTATAGGCAGAGTTGTCGATCGACTACGCGATTGATCGTACGCGCGGCGAGGCACCCCGACAGCAGTGTCCCACAGTGTCCCGCCACTGGCGAACATCGATGAGAGACGGCGAGATGCAAGGGTGGGAACAATGTATATGCTGTGCAAGCAGGGAAGGAACACGGCAGCCGAGCGAGGTACGGCCGAGTTCTGGGACACAGTGCATTCGCGGGATTGTATAATGCTCAAGATCTGGAACGTGGGGTTATTGCGCAGGAGTCGAGCATGCTCAAAGGGCCGACTTCGTCCAGGCAACCGAGGCACCAATCTGCCATAAGCCTGAGCTCCGGCAGGGCGTGAGCAGGGATGAAGATAAGGTAGGACGGCGGCGAGGTGGCAAATCCTACGTACAACAAGTGGGCTATGTTTGTCATAAATCATGGAATAGGATGACACACTGGATTTCGGTCTCATGAACGTTGAACGTGAGCGGCCCTAGGGGAAGACAAGGTTGATCGTGACTCGGTCCCGGCGGTGCCACCTTTGATGGGAGTCGGGGAATCTTGTGTCTGCCAAGGTGAGTGAGTCCCCAGATGTCTGAGGGCCCTTAAACATGCCGTGCTGGTCCACCAGGTGGGACTTGAATCAGGTTGATCTGCGTCCTGCACGCACCGACATCTTGGCGTTGGGCCCGATGCGGACTGGCGCTGGTCGATAACGCGGTGTGATAGTCCCACCGTCGATTTGGGATACCCTAGCGGTAAACAGGTTCAGTATACAACCACTATACCAGCTTCAGTGAGCCTAAGCACGAAGAAGATCTAGGAACGGACTCAAGAGCATCGTCGAGTTTGCACGGCGCACGCACTGCAACACCGCGGGCGTCTACGGTGTGCAAATATTTGGCTACCACTGGCACACGCCACATCGCACGAGCCGACAGCCTCAGTCTCCTCCCTGTTCTGCGTATCTCCCAGTACTGGTGGTAGGGAATGATTTTGTGTTTTAGGTATGTGTCTCCTGAATTGAGCTTCTCGATATACTAATCCCGCTCTTCACCAGGGGACAGACTTAGGCACGAACGCTCTCCGGATCCGACCTCGGACTTGCAAGACTCCACGCATTGCGGGTCCAATTAATTTCTCACCACATAGAGAATGCGTCATCTACCGGTGTGATGAAGGGGTGCTTTAGTCACCAGTTTCTCCGGCCGGCACCTGAAAGACTGGAGAGGCGGGATCTAAGAGTTCCAGGCGACGAACGGGCGTGCTGATAATGGGGTGCCTTCCACCACAGTGTGGTTCAATGCCACGTGTAGCAGTTTTTCGGGGCTTCATGAGCATTTCCTATCATCTGACAGTGAGTCTCTTCACTTCATTTGTCGCACAAGGCCCTTACGGGGGGATGGAGATCGATCGCTGCTTGCCTCGGCATTGTGTCCGTATATCAGTTGGACGACTCTGTGATGCTCTTGATTCTGCCCCCCGTACTCAAGGGCTCTCGGGACATGGGAAGCGAACGATCAGCTGTGAGTGCCTTTCCGTCTCGGAAGGTGTCGATTATGTATACTGAGTCGTTTTCCAGCGCGAAGCGAAGGGTAGCAGGTCACAGTTTTTCTCAGGTTTCTGGCCGGCAGCCTCATCCTCTGACCCGCCAACGTCTTCCGAACCGTCCACTCCTCGGTGCGATTGTTCTTCAATTCTAATAGCGCTCGTAAATTCACTGTTACTGGAAAATCTAGGGATGCACTTGCGGAGGCGACGACTCGCATCGCCGCTGCGTGTGCCGCCAGCAGCCATGCGGATTTAGGAGAACTCAACGGATACGTTACGAAAGCTGGTCAGTGCATGAGCCTCACGTTACTTGCATCCCAACTGGTGCTAATGAGAACGCCAGTGGACAAGTATACTGCAATCTCCGAAAGCGCTTCTCAGCTGCGCGACGTTGCATCCCCTCTACTTTCACCCATCATTCAGGGTGTGATCGATACCGAGCCTGTCAAGGAGATCAGCAACAAGATCTCAGCTATCGTTGACGGCATTCCAGCACTACTTGGGGTCCTGGACACGGTTGCGAAGATTCATCCATTCATCGGAGGTTGGTACTCTTTTCCTACCGTGCAGCTGCTGTAGGATTTACGTTTGGTATCCGGCAGTCGCGGTTGGCGCATTCAAAGTCGCGGTAGAGCTAGACCTCAAGCGCAGAGATAACGAGAAGAAGATCTCCTCGTTGTTTGCGACAATGAGGGATACGATGGCCGTCCTTGCTCAGTATGTCACCCGCGTTAGGTTCCGTGAACTTACATTCTTAAATTCGTCGATGGTTCCTCAGGCTAGAGACTATCAACGGGCACAACCGTACAGGGAGCGACAATGCCACCATCGCAGAACGCATGAAAGACGTTATCCAGAAGACCGCCGAGGACATCAAGAGTTGCGCGGACTACTGCAAAGAGTACGCCGAGAAGTCATTGGCGTCAAAGATGGTGCTCAGCGGGCCTTGGAGTGACAACCTCGAAAAGTACAAAAAGCTTTTCATCGCGCGCCGGGATGACTTCGTATTCGCTCTCGCGCTCCATACAGGCCAGGCTATCAACGCCGCGAATGCGAAGCTCGACAACTTGACGACGCTCTCCGAGAACATAGCAAGGTCCCAGGAGGAATCCAACACTCGGCAGGTACAGCTCGCCGAAGAGGTGAAAAGTACCATGCGTGACGAAAGCAATCGCATCATCGCCGAAGCCATCTATGGTCCGCACCAAATCAGCGATCCCGTAAGCCGCCGCACATAGCAACTACCTCGCTTAAGACTGACCTGGACTCTCAGATCATACACGAGATTTGGAAGAAAATGGTACATCCACATCGTCCCAGCAGTAACGTATCCATTAATAAAATGAGCCCAGCGTTGGAGTGGAAGCGTCAAAGGCCGCGACTTCGTCGCTGCACTTCGGACCCACCTCCCGCGGTTCCAAGGGCCGAATGTCCCAAGAGACAGCGAGACACTGGCACCGACGTCGACATCTGGGCTATCACTCAGCGATCAGGACGCTTGGACGCTGAAGTATATAGATGCCAAAAGGACGCAGGCTATCGTCGAGGCCTTCGATGAGGAGGCGGCATCTTCTGCCAGCAGCTACGTCTCCGTGGAGCAGGTGAACGTTTTCATTGCTAGTCCTCGAGCTGATGGGTGGAGGTAAGCACACACTGTATTGCTTGGAGTTGACCTGGGTATCTTACGACCAACACTGTACCCTAGCATCTTGCATTGGCTAGCCTACTGGGCTGTCGGTGAGCAGCGATAAAGCCACGACTTGCTGGTGTACGGACGATGATTTAACCTGACCCCCATGTTGCAGGTCGCCAGATGATTATGAGTCGTTACGCGGAGGAAATAGATACCCTCCTCGCCAAGATGTTTGCTCTCAAGCGTGATGTGCTACCGGCAAACCGGAATGGGGTGGATCAATACTTGCACCACGTATGGACGTGCGGCACCACGCTAACGGCTGCGTTCCGCCGGATGCCCACTACCGGCGACCAGGAACTTCCAAGTCTCGACCGTTTCCAGAGCTACACACAGGACTGCCAAGAACGTTTGAGGGAGAACTTGGAGACTGCGAAGTACAATATCGACGGAGAGAGCGCACTTGGCCGCATTTGTGGTCCCGGACCGATTGAGAAGGTATTTACTTTCACTAGTCGAAGGCGTTATTCTGACAGTCTCGGCTTCAGCACGTTTTCCCTCTCTTGTACCTTCTGCTGAAGCGCGACTTCGAGATCATGCGGCTGGCCCGTAAAGAATGCTTGCACGTCCACGAACTGGAGGACTCTATGCGCGCCATCTTGGTGGTCTTCACGGCGGTAAGAAAGCGGTACGAACACCTAGCTGGTAAGGCTGAGATACTGAGTGTCACTTTTTGACATCGAGCTGACGGCGTCATGCAGAATCTTTCAAGCAGCAAGGGCTGGAACCCGTTCTTCAGTTCAGAGTCTTCGCCTTCGAGATGGTAAGCACAGGAGATAGCTAGAAAACGATGTGTAGCGGGTGCTCACGATTTTACGACAGTTCAAGTATATGGACGATCAAGAAAAGCTTTCGAAGCTCGACTTCCCGAGCATCGCCTACGAGGAGACCGCCGAGGACCAGCACATTGATCCTGCGAATATTGCCAAATATCCCCTCCAAATGGTGGATGAACTATTTGTGAAACAGTCCGCCGGAGAGACGGGAGTGGACATGCATGCAGATCCTGTCGTTCGGAAGATGTGAGTAGTTCTCACAGATCTTCCTCGTATTCTTGGACCAATTAATTCGAACCTAACCTCAGCCTGGGCTATTGGTCTGGCTTCTGCGGTGACCGCTCCTTGTACCCATCACAGTCCATGTTCTCTCTCGACCTCCACGTCGCTCCAGACGACTGGAAGCACTTTCAGGGCACCGGGACAGCGGCTGACGGTACGAACTGGAACCTCACGGGAGAGTACGCCGTCCTCAAGTCGTCCAAGCGTACTGTCAGCTACACCTTCACCATAACATACGCCGCCCACTATCCCGCTCAGCACTTCTCCGCCGAGCTCGACCGAAATGGGACGACGTTGTCCGGCTCATGGGGATACCGCGACAAGCCGTTCCCGTTCATGTTCAAGCGGCTCTCCCCCGAGGTCATGCGCTTCTACCCGACTCCTGCCGAGCTCGCAGCCAACAAGCCTCGAGCGTTATGGCAGTTCGCGATCCGCGCGATCCTGGACCAGCTGGCCCGGAAGAGGGGCTCGTGGCGGTGGCTCAAAAAGCGGTGGGAGACGGGGCAGCGCTACGCTAAGCTCACCATGCGTAGGGATGAGTCGGACTCGGGGACGTCCAACGTGAAGCTCACCGCCGAGGAAGTCGTCGAGCTCGCGGGGTGCCAGCGCGCGATGACCACGGACGAGGCGCGCCTTTTCAATATCTTCATAGACCTCTGCAAGAGATCGGTTCCGGTTCACTGGCACGTGGATAATCCATCCACTTTGACCGTTTTCGCCGAGCTGACTGCTCACTGCTATACGAAATCTAGGGACGTGGAATGCAAGTCATGCGGCGAACACCCCATCCGAGGCAGTCGCATCCTGTGCATAACCTGCGGCTTGGTGGATTCGGTTAGCTTGTGCAGCAGGAAGCGATGCCTGACGGCAGTAGTCCCGCCGGACGTCCACCACCATTGTGCCCTCCCCCACAATCCTTCACACGACATCTTGAAGCTGCCCGTCGCCATCCACCCTATCCTAGAATGTGCAGATGTGTACCGCAAGGCCCGGTCTGCCGCGAAGACGGTCCGTCAGCTCTTCGCCGAACTGCAACCATCGCAAGCGAGGCGGGCTCCGCAATGCGTCCACTGTCGCAAACCCGTTTCCCTCCCTTGTTGGTACTGCATTGAATGCGAAGGTGAGCCATTGCGCTTTCATAACATGATTAAGAGGCTAATGCATAATCCGCGACATACAGGGGATGTCTTCGTGTGTGTCTCGTGCGACACAAAACACGATGGCGTCACTGTAAGGACGCACAAAGACTCCCACGCTCTCGTTCGGTGTCAGCCTCTCGTGGATGCCGAACCCGAGCATGCTGCGGGAGAGATCCATGTCCGCGCGATCCCGCTGGAGAAGGTAACACCCCCCGATAGAGACGAGGAGCAACAACACATGGACAGTTTCTTTCTGCACCCCGTGAAAGCCGCTCGCGCCGTTGGAGCCAAGATCATCGCGTCGGTGCAAGAATGTGTGCACGCCTAGATCGTGTCGGTATGGTGCTGCAGTGCATGGGGAGACGAGTATTTTATCCGAGTCGAGTGTAGATTCCAGTCATCCCAACAACGTGGATTCGGTAACACACAAGTCTGCTGCTGCGCCGTTATTCTTGATTCTTGAAGGAATATGTTGAACTTGGGTACGGCGCGCGCTACGCAAGACACCGAAACCTCCTCAAAATATGGCTTGGCTAGATTACTTCCTACAAGACTCCAGTCAAAACAACTTCAACCTATCTGGCTATACGGCGGGGGTGCTATAGAATGTCCCATGCTACTACGTATACGAGCATTGCCCACAGGCTGAGGATCATGAGAGTCCAAGTCCATTCCATCCTGCGCTCTCTCATCGACCGGATGTCCAGCTATAACCAATGCAGGATCAGAGGTTGCGGCAGAGGCTTTCGACGTCGTCTGTATTGCGGGGCCGGTGCTTGGAGACACCGAACGATAATGTTTGACAAAGGGCGTTATGGAGCTGTCTGCCGCACTGAGGTCCGGCTGTGTGACGGTGCTACTGCTCCCCGGCCCGAGGTTCGGTAGATCTCCATGTTCAGGACCCAGTAACAGCCCGGACAAAGAGGTGCTGCCAGATTGAAGGTATTCTAGGTGACGTGCGGTGAGTCAGTCTCCGAATACAAGAACTTGGATATGCAGCGCGGCAACAACGTCGATTGGAACGAAGTTCTTACCTGAAACTTCTTATACTTCTGGATACGCTCGTGGGGAGGCCACCGATGACGGTTTGGCTCCCACGTGGCGCCTCCGACATTTAAGTATCATGAATGTCGTTACTAGCACCGCAAGGAGGGGCATGATTATAACCAGGGCAATGAGCACGGATTTGTTCGACCCTCCGGATGGCTGTGGTGATGGCGATGCTGTCGTTTGTGTGACTGGTGAGTCTGGCAGATTCCTGCGGGGACGATGACGTACCAGTGAGGGCAGCTACGTGTACATGCCATACGCACAGTAAGGTTGCGTTAGAATCCTGTATTGGCAAGCATCGGTGGTAAAACGCCTGATCTGACTTACCTGTCCCTGGTACGGTCAACACGAATTCCGTGGTCACAGTGGTCACTGACGCGACAAGTTGAGAACTACGGCTCATCTACGTGTGATTGATGATTACTGGCTCACCTATGACAGAGCCGGTCACTTCAGCGGATACACTGGCATCACCGGATGTCGACGCTGGAGGTGGGAAGCTTGTTGTGGTTATTACTAAACTCGCGGTAAAGCTTTCAATTCGTGAAAGGACGACACCACCAGGACGACATGCATACCAGTTTCAGAGGTGACCGTTGTAAGCCTGAACGACTGTACATCTGAGGATCCGGACATGCCGCTGAACGAGAACGACAGGCCCGATTTAAGTAACACTAGGCGGATTGTGCAGTAGCGAAGTCAGCAGTCGCTGCAAGTAATGGTTGTAAGGCCGACCCACTTACCTCTCTCACCCCGGCTTTTATGGGGAGAGCAACGGTGGATGATTGCGTTTGTCACTGGTCAGGGGCCCAAAGATTTGCTACGATGGGGAAGTACCGAGAGGAGATGATGATGACCCGCCCACCAGGCTGCGCAGATTCCCCCGGCTACAGTAGAGCTGGTGCGCCTCCGACGTCCGTTGTATTTGGAAGCAGTGTTCGAGTGCAGCGATACGATACTGCCATCCCTGAGTGAAACGATGGGGGATTTGTCTCAGGGAAGCGTCTGGCAGGGTTCTAGGTTAGATTGCAGTTCTATCTCAGGAGTCAGGATACAAGGGAGGAGGCCGTGTGGGACCGCGAGTGATGCACAAAAATGGGTAGGGATGGTTAGGCTGGGGACGAAGAACTCGAGTGACAAGGATCGCACCTAGATATCGAATAAAACAGACCCAATGTTACCTGCTGCAGCCTCTCTCAAACCTCAGATTTCCTTGTGCTCGGAGTCTGCGCTCATGACTTAGAGGCGCGATGTACTTGGGTCGCGGCGACCCAAGCAAAAGCATATCAATGACCCGACCTTCAACGTGTCCATGCATAGGGCCTCGCGCAGTGGGAAGGTGAAGAAAGCGATGACAGGGCGCTCCGCAGCCTGAGAGTGCATGAACTCGACTGCGACAGTCTCTCGGCGTACGACTGTCTGGGACTTTTCCGAGAGTTAAGTACATATCCGTGCTGTCCTGCTCAGACTCAAAGGCCTCCAAATGCGCGAGATTCCCGAGAACCACGGGCAGGGAGTGAACGCAGAGGACGGCAGTACCCGCGGGATGGGAGGGGCGATTTCTGATGAATCAATGCCCGCGTCCACGACACGGAGAGAGCAGTTATGCTCTTGTACGTACGTGGCATCCGCCCGTCCGTCCGACAGCCAAGCAGGAACGAAATCCGCCAGAGCATCGATCGATACCGTCAGCCGTAAACAATCGCTGCGTGACACCGTGAGCTCGTCTCACCAGGAAGGTCGAACTTGTTCTCGGAACGGGCAAGCCAGACAAGGAGAAAGGCCAGGGACGTGCAAACAGAGGCGTTGACACCGTCGAGAAAAAGCCTAACGAGCACAACAGCGGCCCAGAGGACGAACTGGAGCAGGAACACGCCAGAAAGAGTACACCTGCTTCGGACTGGTGGCCAGCCAGGTCGGACGCGTCAGATGCTTCTGCGGCAGGGCCAGCGACGTGATCCGGGGACCTCGATTGACAGTACACTACGAATACAGAGGGCTTATAATGTATGGTCAGCGGTAAGCGTACGGGATATGCCAGATAGATGTTCGCACACGTCCATGTTCAGATTAGGCGTAAAGGAGTGGGTCAGGGTAAAGCGAGCGAGCGGAGGTCTACGAGCCAACGGTCAAGGACTCTCCGCAGCCGCAAGCATCCTTGATGTTTGGGTTCTTGAACGCAAAATTCGCGCTGCGCGAGGAAACATGGCATAAGGGCTAAAGAAACAATACTACGCAAGTGCGACATACCTTAGGCCGTCCTCCTTCCAGTCCATCTCGCTTCTAATGATCGAGAACAGCGCCTTGCTGTCTATCACGACTTTGACGCCATCCTGCTCTACGACCTCGTCGAACTTCGAAGGCTTCTCTACGTACTCTAGGTGGTACAAGAGCCCCGCTCAGCCCTTATTCCGGACGCCTATGCGAATGATCTGGGGCGTTGGGCTCTTGAGGAGATTCCTCAACCGCTCGACGGCGGTAGGCGTCTGCGCGAAGAAAGCCAAGCATTTTAGGAAAGCTCGTGCATACATGTTGAGGATAGTACGTACTACAGTAATTGCAGCCTTGGTTGCGCGAATGGTCGGCCGACGTCGCTCGGCCTTGGGGGCTGGTGGGGGACGCGCCGCAACCTGGGAAGAAGCCACATTTGGGGAAAGGTTCTTCGCCGTTGGCGGTTTCGAGGCTGGACTCGAAGAGACGATCACAAGGGGTGTCTCTCCGAGTAATGGAGCTGGAGAAGTAGAATTCCATTAGACGAGCTCGCCGTGGGAGGTGGAGGACGGTCATAAGAGAGCGCAAACATCATGGCATGTCGGTGACTGCCACTGACTGGGCAAGTAAACGAGTGCGCGAGTCGAGGAAGGACCACAAATGAAAAGGGAATGCTGGGACATGTGCGCGTTGCAGACGAGCGAATGCAGAGGCCATGGCGGTCGAGAGGAAGGCGGGGCCATCGTCGGCGACGTGGAGGAGGTGCGGTACAACGGCCAGCTGAGTCCGATCGTTTCAGCACTTAATTGAATTATTAACTTGGAGGGCTATAAATTACATAAACCGAGGAGTAAACTAGTCCAGTCAATAGGCTCCAGTAGATTACTTCAATCCAGGCTTATCTGGACTTACGCATTTATTTGTATTGGAGCCGAAATAAGCCGAAATACTCTGTCAAGCTCCGAGTCTTGCCGAATACACGCATTTGGGGCGTCAATTTCCCTTCATTGAAGTTCAAGTTCATCCAACTCGACGCTGGCCAGGGCCCAACCAACCCCCAGCCCAGATAGCCCTTCTACTCCTTCTCACCTGGACGAACAGTCTCAAGCTTCTGATGGGAGCGTTCAGAAGTAAGGATGAGCAGTCCTATGCACACCACAGTCAGCGGGACCGCAGCCGACCTGAATCCGACGCCTCAACCGACGCCGTACAAGGCTGCAGACGCGGTGGAAGAAACCTCTGCTACGAGCGGCGCGTTGGCGGACCTCGCACCCCTGAACTCACGTTCGTCCTCTGGACCCGTGGTGGCGGACATGGAGCGCAAACTAGACGCCATAGGTTTTTCATTCCATTCAGCCCGCAGCCTAGTCCGGTACTAGGCCTTGTCCACCATACGGTGCATGTCGTGCTTTCACATTCTTATTCACAGCCAAACTACGAGGGGATATCGTTGGCGGGGAACCTGTCGAACGTATCCGGGCGCAGACTCGGAGGGTGCTTGAGTTGGGACAGAAGCGCGTAGTTGGCCCCCATGACCTTCACAAACGCTGGGCAATCTCCTTTCAAGTTCAAGTTCTCGGTCGCGTGCTGCAGCAGACGTAGACAGCCTGCCTGCACGGACGCGCGTGCCCCGTGGATCCCACCGCTAGCTGCAAAGCCGCAGAGAAGCGGTCTACAGTTGGGCGTCCCCATGCTCGTGGACAACACCGGAAGTGTATCGATTGGTTTCGGAAGATGATAGACCTGCTCGTGCTTCCACCCGCTCGAAAGACTCAGGCCGACGGTATTAATATTCGGGGGCGATATTGCATTTTAGCCATGCAAGGGCTGAAAACAGACCTCTCCATGGACTGATACCACTCGTAAGTCGTTCCACTACCGCCGGGCCACATGCCACTGCTGGCAATGGCCCAACTTGAACGTCCTCAGCTTCAAACAATTGCAAGCGCTGTAGGCCAACTCCCTGCCATCCACCGGCGCGATGAGAAGACGTGTTATTCGGCATTCTCCACCGGTGGGGAAACTAAATTACTGGAAAGGTAGTGTCCAAGAGTGCTAAGTGACGAAATGGCACACTGATACTACTATTCCTAGGGTACCTTCCACCACGATGCGGTTCAACGACACATGCACCTGTTTTGCAGGCTCATACGAAAGGTTTCCCTCCTTCTATTGGTCTGTCTGTCTACTTCGTTTATCACACGCGGACTTTGGGTGGCTACGGGAACACGACACGAGGCATCTAGTCGGACATCGTGCTCTGTGCGGCACGTAGACGACGATGTTTCCGCCAGCCCTTATAATGATTGCTCACGACAGCCGTTTCTGTTCTCTGTCCCTCTCCCTTCTCGTCATTTCACGTAACGTACAGCTTGCTTTCTGATCGTTTTCGTGTCACTGCATCATGGGATCCTCGTCAATGCACCCCGTCCGAGACGCCTTCGCTCACCCGGGCCACAGCACCGCTCGTTCGGCCTTGGGCGAATTCTTTGCACAAGTCCGTGCTACCGCTGTCTTCCGCTGCTGGTCACTTGTCCTCTTGTTCACCATCTGGGCTACAATCGTCTCGGTTATCAACCATGCAACCCGCAGTCTCGCAATACTTGAACCGACGCTCTTGACAGTGTGAGTCCTCTCGCCTCTACCATTGAGTCCTTGCATACGTCGGCCACACCATGGCACGCGACCCCAGCTTGTCGAGTTGCATCCTTGGGGACGCAACATGCACCCACTTGACTCCATGTATGCCATTAATGCCACGTTCACAGCATTGGTACCGTTCTCGGTTTCGTCGTCTCCTACCGGACAACCGCCAGTTTCGAGCGGTACAATGAAGGAAGAAGACTGTGGTCGCAAATCATCCTTGCAAGCCGCACGCTTGCCCGCACGATCTGGTTCCATGTCCCGGGTGCGTTTCCCTCACTTTTCCGACCTTACTGTACTGTCTGCGTTCTGAATGTGGGCCCCATGCTCCCACGGCGCCCGCTGGCCTGCCACGCATGCAGAGATGATGCCTGCTGCCGAGGACGATCCGTCGACGCCCGAGCAGCGCAGGGCCCGCGTGCTCATCGAGAAGAAGACTGTCGTCAACCTCATCGAGGCGTTCGGCGTTGCTGTCAAGCACCACCTGCGCGGGGAGGATAGTGTGTACTATTTTGACCTCTATCGCCTCGTCAAGTGCCTCCCCTCGTACGCGCTCCCGCCGGGCATGCCGTCACTCGTCGATGTTTCCTCGGCTAGTACCGCCGGCGGCGCGCCTACACGGTCGCCCTTGCGGAACGGTGGCGACGGTTCAGCACCTCCGAGCCCGAACGACCTCGGCGAACATCCGTCTGACTTGCCGATGCTGCCGCCTTCGCCGACGAGCTCAACGCACCCACAACCTGCGTTGGCAATTCCTGCGACCAGCCCAAGAAAAGTGACTGTGCAAGTGGATTTGCCTATGCCGCCGCTGAGCACCAGCGGCCGGTCGAGAACCTTTGACGACCAACAGAGGGCTGATCCTGATGATTTCCTGCTGCCCGCTCGGAACCCCCCAATTGCAAGGTTTCATTTGATGGACATCTTCCCACTCTCACTGTTCGTCGGGTTCTTGACGAAGAGGGGGTATAGTCTTAAGGCAAGTCCCCACATATAGCATCCCATTGCACCCGGCCCCGTATCTCATGCCATCATGTCTAGGGGAAGAAGGCGGCGCGAATTCGGGAGGAACTCCGCAGGAGCATGGGCACCCACAATTTACCGCTCGAGATTTCCCTTTACCTGGTCCGTATCGCTTGTGTGGCTCCGCCACGCGTCGCTCATGCGATATTCTATGACCGTGACCAGAGCTCGTACATCGCGGCGCTCCAAGACCGCAATGCGGTTCCGCCACCCACAGCCAGTACGTATCGTTCACGGCACCAGAAAATCGCGCAACTGATCTGTGCCGTACAGCCAACCTACTGAACGCCCTCAACCAACTCGTTGATGCATTAACCGGTCTTGAACGAATTTTGACTTCGCCTATTCCGTTCTCGTACGTCGCCCCTCCGTAACATTGCATCCAGGCCCAGTGACCGTTTTTGTATAGGTATCGTGTTCATCTGTGGAGCGTGACAGTCTTGTACTGTTTCCTTTTGGTAAGCACCGATGCAGCCCATTTCATATCCATCTACTCACGATACCTGGCGGGCCGCTGATCACAAACAAATTAATGCAAGCCATTCGAGATTTGGTCAACTCTCAAGTGGTTCACTATCCCAGGAACAGCCCTACTCGTACGTGATACTCTGATTCTGTTCGCTCTCAGGCTCTGCGTATTGGGGTCTGGCACTGGCAGTCCTCATCTTGTCTTATATCTGCCACCTCACAGAGTTCCATCTTCTTCGGCTTCCTGGTGGCCGGCGAAGAAATTGAGAGTGCGTATGCCGTCACGTCCGTGGAATTGAATACTGTCTTACGTTAAACTGCTCCTCCCAGATCCCTTCGGTAAGTCTCGTTTGACATCACGCGTAATATCCGGGGATGATATTCACCAACCCTACTCCAATCCCATCAAGGTTACGAGGAGAACGTCCTGGTGAGGAGTCTTGTCCACAGTGCACTGAAGCGCGGCGTGGTGCCCGTGCCGTGAACTCGCAGTGCTGAGTCTCTTACTTATTTCTTATTTCATTAGAACCTCGACCACTTCACACACAACATCATCCGTAAGTTGGTCTCATGACGGCTGCCCGTTGCCTCAAAGTTGACGTTGAGGGTTGTGATCCTGCAGGGAACGAGCTCAGGGCAATTACAGCTCTACCGCCGCCGCGCGTCGAGAGCTGGGCGTTCTCGTCGTTCAACGACCAGATCTTCACCAAGGAGGACCGCGTTACGCCCGACGAGTGGATGCAGCGCGGCCTCGGGCCCATCCACGCGGCCCTCGCCACCATGTAGCTGCTTTCCGCAGGAGATGACCGGTTTTGTACGTTCTACCTTCCATATTTGGGCTGTTGTTGGGTTCGGCTTGGTCCGGTGCATAGGATTGGTAGACGACGCCAAAAGAGGAGACCATGGACGGACTGGAAAGCACGTCTCGCGCATGTAGATAATTACAACGGGGGATATATCCTGATTATACCCCAGTAGTCTGATGTGAAAACAGCAATGATGATCGCCACAATCTTCTCGTACCCTGCAATCGCGTCGTTTCCGGGCACCCCGGATCGAACGTCGCCCAACCGTAGCGCTAGCATGTCTAAAAGCTCCGAAGTGTAAGTTCTGTCCTGCGGCCCATGCGGGCATTCCGGTTGTATCACTTTGCAGTGGCGACCGGGTTCTCTTGCTTCTGGAGTGGGGTCGCATCGGGCGTACGTACAACAAGTTGGGTGCATCTTGAACCCTCAGCAGCCAACTGCACCCTGTCCATCGCAATGGCCTATGCTTTGTCCTGTTCAGATTCAACTCATCCCCGGCATGCGATACTCATACTCTCGACTGAGAGCGCAGCTATACCTGCCGAAACCCTAGTTTCGCTGCGCGGAAAAGAAAGAGAAGGCCGCCGCAACAGTTCGTCTCACCCGTATCGATTCCCGTGTTTGCCACAGACAGTGTCCCGGGACGACAGAGGCAATTCCACGAGTACAGAGGCGACCCTCAAGTTGCTAGATCAATGTGTAAGTTGGCGATACGTAAGCGTATGCGCAGCCGGCGTACACCGTTGGCCATGGACTTTGGAAGAAAGTCCATAGCCACTTGACAACAGCAGGTGTCTGTCCGCAAAATGTAATCACGTCAAATTGAGAGGAAGACCGATGACACGCATGTAGTATCAAGGAGCGCACCGTATAATCGTAGCCTTGGTCGTGCGGATGGTCGGTTGAGACTCGTCGACCTTGAGGGCTCGTGCGGGTTAGAAGTAACAATGAAGGGAGACGATCGACGGCTACCGCTGGCGGCTCTGAGGATGCACCCGAGGGAGCAGTCTAGATCTGCGGAGAGGTCAAGAGGATCACAGGGGAGTTCGCACATCTTCGTATGCCAATAACTGAGGAGGAAGATAGAGGAGTACGCGGGTCGAGGTGGGACCAGGAACGAAGAGCTCGGCGAGGCGTAAGTGAATGCGCAAGCGTCGGAGTAATGGTGAATCCAATTAAGCGACTTCTACGGTAGAAAACTAACGCTATCTAGTTAAGATTGTCAGGATGCGCGACCACGTCGAGTGCGCTACATTACGACAGGTAGATCCGGGGACTCCTACAAGATACTGACGAGCGAGACAGCGATAAAGATGAGCAGAGAGATAGGTGCGATACGACACATGCTCGAGACGTAACTCTCCAGACCGACCAGTGACAACAGACGACGGAGGGGAGAGGGGTAACACCGAGGCGGGTCATTGGAAAATGTCAGCAATTGGGATTGCGGTACAGCGTTAGTCAATCAAGGCTCGAGAACGACGACGGAGAGAGAACAGCGTCAACAGTCTTCCCGCAAGTTCGTTCAATCGCGGCCCATGTCCAGACAGACCCTCTAAGCTGAACGGAACGTCAGATGTTCGGAAGGAGGCTGGAAAATCCAGAATAGATCGTGCAAAGCGAGGACGAAACGAAATTCCTGTTGGTTACGAGTCCGAGAACGACGTCTCAGACGTCGTTACCGACGCGAGCGTGTCACCCTCGCGGAGCCAGCCCGCGAATTCTCGAAGAGCATCTTCCGGCGCGCGTAGTCCTCGCGGTTCATGCGCTGCAGGAAGTACTCCCCGCCACCGCCGCCCCATGAGACGCTTCCGGGGCGGTACGGCCGCGCCGTGACGGTGAATATCTCACCGATATGATCGAGCTGACCAGAAGATCAAGATCGTTAGAAGCCTGGAAAACGACACAATGGGAAAAGACCTACGTTGCGCTCCTTCAGAGCCGGAGACGAGCTGCGCTCTCGGGCGGCAGCCCTGCCGGAGCCCATGAGGCATTTGAGCGAGACGACGATCGCGCCCTCCTTCAGGTCGAGGAACTTCTGCCTCAGCGCCTCGTTCACTAGCAGGCCGTCAGCATACACGCAGACCCCACAGGCAGAAAAGAACTCACGAGACTCAAGGAACACCTTGTTGTTCACGAGGACGACGTCGGCGGTCCTAACGAGCTCGTCCACCCTCGGACTCTTGAGCATGTCGCCCTCCTCCAGCTCGACCTTCCCCGCCCGCACGCCCCACATCCTGCACCGCGTCTTGAACTCCTCCAGCTGCCTCCGCCCGATCTGCGCCGGGCCGGGCATGATCTCGATCCCGTAGCTCGTGCACCCGGTCTCGAGACTCGCCTGGAGGACGACGTTGCCGACGCCGGACCCGAGGTCGAGGAACACCGACTCCTCGGTGAGGCCCGTTGCCTCGATGAGGTCGGTGACGAACGCCGGCATGAGCTCGCCATAGACCTCGGACGAAAACGCCTCGTAGCGCTTCAGCATGTCGATATGCGGTCCGACGGCGCGCTGGTACGTTTCGTCCACGATGCGATGCACGACGTCCTTGGGTATCCGCGTCCAGGACCGGACCATGGAGCGCATCTCGTTTGTGGGCAGCGGGTCGAACAGGTCGAGGGAGAGGGGAGGGTACTTGATGAGAGACAACAGGGCATTGATGGCGTCCATAACCTGTATGAACATCGGGCCGTTCTCCTGCTTGATGGCGCGCCGAAGCAGGCGCAGGTAGTCCACACGAGGCGGGGAGTCCGAGGTCTCCTTCCGAGCATAGCAGGACAGGGCAGAAACGGAGGAAAGCGCGAGAGCAGGAGACATCGATGAGGCCGAAAACGAGGAGAGCGATAAAAGCGACGATAGCGGTGAGAATGATGCTGCAGATGATGGTATAGACAGTTCAGATGATAGAGGCGACGGCGCTTCGGAAACTGGGTATGGAGATGCGGGATCGAAGTGGTACCGGGTTTTCGGTGCATCGTGTTGGTCTTCATCATCATCGTCCTCCGTTACCTCCTTATCATCGTCTGTGATTGTCTTCTTCGGAAGCGTCCCGAAGAGCGAAGCTTGTGTGGGCGTGAGATAATCTAAATCGCACTGGTTAATACACATATTCTAGTATGAAGATGTGGTGACCTACACTGAATAATGGTATATAAGGTGCTTTCAAGACACATGATTGGGTTATAATGGTCCTTGTCCTTTGGCGCCAGGAGGATAAATCTTGGGGTGTTCGTAAGTAGGTATGCAGTGAGGATTAAAGTCGCTGTACCTCTCTTGCGCGTCTGTATTTGGATACTGCAGGTCGACTATGGGATAGTCTGTAGGGTGGGGCTCGAAGGACTTGTCTTGCGGATCAAGCGGGTTTTTGAAATCTATGCGGAGGTTCGTGAGCAATGAGAATGCGAAAGTATTCAACCAAAAATAATTCATGAACTTGATGCCCGCCATAAACCCGACGACGGACTGCGAAACACAATACAAGACGAACGGGTGCTACTAGCGGTGAGGAAGCATGTGATTTCCGCGTGCAACCCAAGGGCCAAGCAAATCGTATCTACATACGCCTCGGGGCGCATATAGATAGGCCACTCGTTGCCGGGCCACCTTAACAGACGATCGGGGTGAAACCCTCTGAAAGGGTAGCAAATGGCGTATACCAGGCCATAAAAGAATAGCATATATGACCAGACTGCAGACTCGTATCGTCACAAAAGCGTGGTGAAGCCAGGCAAATGCCGCATAGACGTCATGACCCTTCGTAGACGCTACAAGCCCCTTCATGAGCAGTGTATATGCTCACTTCACCGCCATAGCGTGGCAGAACTGAAACTATCCGTCAATTACATCTGGAGACACCAGCTTCACGACGGCTACCCGCCAGCTCCGACGCTTCCACGCATCGCCCTGGCAAGAAAACAGCTGCAATGCAATTTTCACCAAGAACCGTGTCAAAACGGTCTTTGAGGCGGCATAAAAAACCAGCAGAGCATGCCAAGTATAGCCCGCAAACACACGGGTTCGCTGGGCCACAGTTTGCATGTGCAGCTCGGGAGTGGCAACTTACAAGCACAAAAACGAGCAGAGTGTGAAAAATACAGCACTGAAGTACTCACATGGTTTGTAACCCTTCATAAGGCTCCGCACGACTACCTCCGAGCTGAGAAAATCGTCAGCAGGCTCCCCCTTCTCGTCGATCCAGCACTCCCGCAGTGGCGGCGCTGGAGGCACGCTCGCCACGGACGTCGCACGCGTGCTCGGCGTAGACGCACTGTCCACAGAAAGCAGCGACGACGCCCGAGAGCTATAACGGCTAGATCCGGAGGCTATAGGGGTGCGCGAGGCACGCGTGCGGGCCTCGGTGGGCGCATCCTGGGGCGGGGAGACGCGTCGCTTCTTGGTGACTTTGCGCGGGAGGTTGTTGGTGCTCTTTCGCTTGGATAACGCGTCGAGGTCGCGCGAGGGGGTCGAGGAAGGGACCTCTTGCACGGTGACCTTGATTGTCGGAGCGCCTGAGCGCAGATCCTGATGTTCAGGGACGGCTCTAACTCGCGCTGTAACGAGGGTAGACGAGCCTGAAGAGGAGAACTTGAGAGTGGAGAAGAAGGAGTGGCCGGGGGAGGCTGCGAGAGACGTCGAGGACGAGCTCATCGTCGTGGTCGAGGTGAAAAGCATGAGCGGTGGCGATGAGCTCATTTCCTGTGAGGTCGGAGCCGGGGTTACACACGGCTATTTATTCCCGATAAGTACATATCCTCCGAAAATGGATCAAGACCGTTGTGCCCCCGTTGCGAGCCCAGGATGAAGCCTACGGCCATCTACAACATGCAGAAATATTCATACATACCCCCTCCGAAAGTCTGCAGTACTGTGGAGAGAGAACGCACCCAGTGATAAACGTATGTCGGCTGGCAATGTTGTGAAATTCCTGAAAAGGCAATTCCACGTGGAGGGAACTGGATGGTGCGGATGGAGTCGACTGTCGACGGTTGCCGTCAGCGCAGCTCCTCCTCCCGCCACCTCGTCGTCCCCCCCATCCCGCCGTACGTTTCCAGGTCGCCCAACGACCTTCACGACTCAATCAACTCACTGCGCAGGACTCGCAGATCATGCCGCCTCCCCACTATGACTTCTTGATCAAGGTGCGCCGGCAGATACACCCAGTTCCGTAGACGGAGTGCTGACCGCCTTTCCAGCTTCTACTCATCGGTGACTCAGGTATCTAGACGTCGCTCAGGGTGGTCTACAAGCAGCTGGAGAGGTGCTCACAACGCTGCGGTGCGCTAGGTGTCGGGAAGTCTTGTCTACTCCTCCGGTTCTGCGACGACGCCTGGACGCCCTCCTTCATCACCACCATCGGCATAGACTTCAAGATTCGGACAATTGAGCTCGATGGCAAGCGTATCAAGCTCCAGATTGTACGTCCATACCCTCTTGGAGACCCTGTCGGCGCCTGGCTTATCTCGTACGCCCTCTTTGCCCTCGGCAGTGGGACACTGCAGGCCAGGAGCGGTTCCGGACCATCACGACGGCGTACTACCGCGGAGCGATGGGCATCCTCCTCGTGTACGACGTGACGGACGAGCGGTCGTTCAACAGTGCGTATCACCCGCTCATGCCCCATTCGTCTCCTCACCCATCCTCCCCTCTCCTCCCCTCTCTTTTCTCTCGTGCCTCCCCCCTCCGGCGATCCTCCTCCGGGCGGTAAATCCTCGGCCTCCCTCGCGCTGCGCACGCAGACATCCGCACATGGCACGCGAACATCGAGCAGCACGCGTCCGAGGGCGTGAACAAGATCCTCATCGGCAACAAGTCCGACTGGTCCGAGAAGCGCGCCGTCACCGAGGAGCAGGGCCGCGAGCTCGCCAACGAGCTCGGCATCAAGTTCATGGAGACCTCCGCCAAGGTCAACGAGGGCGTCGAGGAGGCCTTCTTCACGCTCGCAAGGTGAGCCCATTCCGCCTTCCCTTCTTCGCCGCATATTCCCCTCTTGGAACCCTTCGATGTGCCTTGCGCTGTGCCTGTTGCACCGCATGTCAAGCTTCCGTTTATTCCGACCCTCGGGTGCCATGCTACCGGTGCACTGTCCTGCTACGGCATAAGCGACGCAGCCTCCGGCATGTCGAGCTGCGTGGAGGCGTCTCTGTACATGGCGGGAGCTCCTGTTGACGCATAAGCGACATGCTTTTCTTCACGAGTGGCAGTCTCGCATGCGAAGTCTGGTAATCACAGGACGAATGTGGATAACCGTATTTGTGAACGCTGTTTGAGGGCATCACCTTTGGGTCGTACTAGCGCGACCAGACTTAACGCACCACAGCCTGGAGATCCGGTCCGCAGCGCCTGCAGCTGGACGCCCATCCTCCGTTATCCGCCGCCTCTTTCGCAACAATCGCTGACATCCTGTTCCGCGTATTCCAGGGATATCAAGGCGCGCCTCATCGACTCGCAAGCAGACGCAACGGGCGCCGCTGGCGGACCGCAGGGGACCCAGGGCGCCGTCCAGGTCAACCAGCCCGCGAACCAGGCAGGCGGAGGCTGCTGTTAAGCTCGCCCTCTAGTTCTCCACCACGATGCCCCAGATGTGCACTATTCAACGCCAGCCAATGGCCTGTCTCACCTGTTTCAATAGTGTACGTCCTGCCATCTGCTGTTGCTGTTGCTCTCCCCCTTCGGCTGCCACCCATACATCCATATACGCGCGCATACGTAACGGTACACATACATGTCGACATATACGTACCCGCATACCCCTCTCGCTCCGGCTTTCGATGTGGAGTGTGTGCGATGGGCAAGCGGTGTTTTCCAGCAATCTACATATTTATCCGGGATGTCGTCCTGCCTGTGCCTTGGTGCGGGCCGACAGAAAGCCCAAACAAGAAACAAGAAACCGCGTTCGTCCCATGTCGCGTAACCTACAGAACCCAGCTCGCCACTGACTACAGCGGCACGGACGAGTTCCAGTTCCCGCCCCACCACCGCTTGATGCGCTCCCCGCCCCACTCGTCGTACTCGGCCTTCGTCACGCCCACCGTCTTAAACTCCTCCGTCTTCGCAAAGTCCGCCATGCCCTTCCACGCGTCGAGCGTCTGGTCCGCCGCGCGCACGATCTCGAGCGGCATCTCCGGCGGCAGGATCGGGCGCAGCGTCGCGTGCAGGCGGTCGCTCAGCCCCGGCAGCTGCGACGGCGTCCCCGTCAAGAACACGTTCTGCATACGCAAACATGATTCGTATCTCCCCACGAGAAAACGAAAACAGAGAATGCAGGGAGGGAGAACGCACCTTGACGAGCCGGCCTTTGTCCTGGTCGGGGAAGCGCGCGAGGACGTTCTGCAGCACCTCGCCGAGCCCCGCCGAGTCGACGCCCGCCATGCTCGGCGAGAACCACGCCTCGCACACGCGCCACCGCTCGACGTTCAGGTGGATCCGCGCCTTGCCCTGCGCGTCGCCCTCCTCGTACTGCGGCCGGAACGCGGCCATGAGCGCGGAGCGCTGCGAGGAGAGCGCCGCGTGCGTGTGCTCCTCGGTGAACGTCGGGTCGTGCGCGAGCAGCTTCTGCTCGATCGCCTGCAGCGACGCGAAGTCCTCCTCCTCGTCCGAAGACGCGGCGGCCGTGTTCTGCACAGGAGTGGGGGTTGAGGCATCCCGGACGCTACGGGACAAGTGTGAGCGAGGACTTACGATCTTACGGTAGATGGCCCAGTCCGCGTCGTCCGCGCCGAACGTGTCTTCTGTGGCACACCAACAAGCATCTCAGCACACCGCCCAGCTCGGCCCCAACACGCGCCGCGAGACTCACCCCCGCCCGCCTTGCGCCGCTTCTTCGGCACGCGGTCGTCCGCCGCCAGGTTCGCGATGCTCTTCATCCGCGCCTGGCTCGCCGCGCTCTTCCTGTCCGTCAGCGCCGCCCGCCGCCGGCTGCGCTCCTTGATGCGCGTCATGATCGCCTCTTGCTCACGTCGCAGCTTCGCTGCCCATCCGGTGAGGTCGCGATCGCGCTCCTCTTCCTCGCGCTTCTCCTCGGCTGCGCGCTCTTCGCGCTCGCGTTCTTTTTCGCGTTTGACCCGTTCTCGCGCTTCAAATCCGGCTTTCAGGAGTTTTTGCTTTTTCTTCTCCTTGAGACCCTCTTCGTCGAGCTATCGACGACTCGTCGGTTTGTATGACGATCGGGATGAACAACAGGCTTACCTCTTCGTCGGGGACGTCCACCAAGGGGAACGATGGAGGCTCCTCCTGCGCGTACTATCAGCAAAGTGCGTTAACAAAACAGTAAAGTGACATACATTCTCTGCCTCCTCGCCATCCACCTCCTTCTTGCGCGCCTTCTTCAAATCAGCCTCTAGCTTTTTGATCGTAGCGTCGAACGCCGCGTCGTTCGCAAAGCCCTCCTCCTTCAGCGTTTCCGCCCACTCCCGCTTGCTCACCTCCTCGCGCCCTTCCCGCACGCTGAGCAAGTGCGTCAGGTCGTTCTCCTTCTGCAGAAGCTGTTGAGAGCAATATGCGAGCAAATGAGTACTCGAAGCCTAAGAGTGTGTGCACTGCCGTACCTTCTCCTGCCGCGACTTCGCCGCGATCTCCTGCAGCTTCCGGCCCTGCTCCTTCTTGCGCTCTGCGATCCGCGCCAGTTCCTCCTCCGTCTTCTCCTCTGTCACCGGCAGGGTGTATGGGAACTGGAGGATGCGCTCCGCCGCGCGCAAGTTGAGTGGGTCTTTGAGCTTCCGCAAGAGAGAAGTGTAGTCCGGGGAGAACTCGCAGTAGGTTTGGAGCATCCAGTTGCACTGCGGAGGCATGACACGGCTCGGGAAGGTCGGGTACTTGAGCTGGATGAGCTTGAGGAGGTAGTCGCTCGCTTGGGAGGCGCCCCAGTTTATGCTGCGCACGAAGAGAGATCAGCGTTATTGGCATGAAGGCGACGGGAAGGTTACTCGAAGTGTCTGAGAAAGCTATTTGTTTTTACATGTTGGACTGTCGTTTAGGATGAAGGAGTCTAGTAAACGTGGCTCGTCCACCTTCCATCAAGCGTCCTGGCTGCCACAACGAGTGTTACAATGTTTTCTACATAGGGACACGGCGTCATCCGGGCACGCATACAGTTGTCGTGTAGAATCTTCCAGGAAAGGAGAATGCTAGGGCGTACGAGAGAGGAGACCATGGAGTTCGGGACTATGATAGCTTCCTGCAGCTGCTACTGTGAAGCATTGAAAAAATCCTCGACCAGATGAACCAGCAGCATCGCTAGAGAGACTAGCAGAGGCATGCGAGAGAGGAAGACGCGTATAAGGAGTGTGGAAGAAGGACTTACCGTTTAGCATGGCTCATAAGACCCCTTCCGTCCAGTATTGGTACAACCGAAGTCGAGGCTGTGTTGAAAGAGACAACCAATCCATCACCGTGGAAAGGGACGGGTGGGGAAGGGAGGTTGTTGTGGTAGAAGGACATGACTGAGTCGACACAAAATGCGAGCGAGGGGACGGAATACTGTTCGAACATCAGTTCGGACGTCACTGCTCTTGTCGTAAGCACCATCGCACATACATGGCGTGCAATAAAAGTATACTCACATGATCGTGAATGCAGCGGCGAAGCGAGTCGCTCAGTCATGAGGATGGGGTGGTCCACGGTTGGGGTGTCGATGCCGAGGTGGATGAACGCGTAATCCATCGCATTTTCCTGCATGGATTCGAGTCGTATCGTACATTTCTCAAACCGCATGTGGGAGAAAATACGGAGGAACGCACCAGCGCGTCGAAGTTGAGCAGCACGTCTCCCTCCCAAGGCGTCTTCGCCTGCGACCTCGCGCCGCCCTCAATGTCTATCCCTTCCCCGAACAGCAGCAGCGGCTTGTTCGTTTTGCGCTCCTTGTACTTGGCGACCATGTTGATCCCGGTCCTCGGTGTTTCCGACGTGCAGAAGCCAAATCGCAAGTGTGTCGAGCCATTGTCGATACATAATGGAGTGCTTGCTTCGCGGTGGTCGTCATAGTCCGTCGCGGGGACGTGAACCGTCGGCAGGGGCAGGATGGGGAGGAAGGAGATGTTGGAGTCGTCTACCTCCATGGCGGAGGAAGGTGCGGGAGAAACGGGAAGAAAGTTGGGAGACCATGACCCGTGGCACTGGTGTTCGCGACATGGCGGACGGCGCTCAGTCGACGCCCGCAATTGTCGTTCCCGTTTTGGAAGGTCGATATCGTTGTGGCTGCAGGCTCACCTCTCTTCGAGTCCGACATCTTCGAAGTTCTCCATGTTTCAACCAAATTCCAAGACGTCGATGACCCCGATTCTGCAGAAAACACCCACTTTTATCGCGGAGCCGACAATTCGGGGGGGGATGACAGTACAACAAATAAGTGATCCTTTCGCAAGATTCTAAGTCGCTGGATGAATTATTTCATAACCTAGGGAGATTGACCATCCACGTGCATGTTTATATTCCTCGAAAAGACATTTGCCAACGTCTCCGCAAACCTCTCGAGGAGCGCGTCTTGCATGGAGTCCTGCTTCTTTTCCAAACGAGCGAGTGTGCCCGCTCAGCTGCTTCGAATCTCCAGGTCATCGAACCGGGTCTGGAGCATCTCGAACTTCGCGTCCACCGCCAGCAGGCGTTTCTCCACGCTCGCAAGTCGGCGGTCGGTTTCCGTCGAGGAGACGGAAGAATCTGTTACAGGCTCGGGAGTCGGGAGCGGCGCCAGCCTGCATCCCACATTCGGCAAGAATCGGAGCTCAAGACGCCCAGTGATGACAAATTACTAACCCTAAATAAGCCTGAGTTGAAATAATATGCTAATGCCCATTGGCTTCCTGGCTTACCTCAAAACTTATGTAATTTATAGGTAGACTTACAACCCGAAGAATTATTACCGAAACGATCGGACTGTGTCGGGCTGGGTTGTTGTACCGCACCTCCTCCACGTCGCCGACGATGGCCCCGCCTTCCTCTCGACCACCATGGCCTCTACACTCGCTCGCCTGCAACGCGCACATGCCCCAGCCTCCCTCTTTATTGCTGGTCCTCGCGCACTCGTTCACCTCCCCAGTCACCGACACGCCATGATGTCTGCGCTCTCTCACGACCGTCCTCCACCTCCCACGGCGAGCTCGTCCAAGTCGAAATCAACTTCGCCATCGCCGTTACTTCGAGAGACACCTCCTGTGGCCGTTCCCTCGAGTTCACTCTCCAAACCGCCAACTGCCAAGAACCTTTCCCCGAATGCGGCTTCTCCCCAGGTCGCCGCACGTCCCCCACCAGCTCCCAAGGCAGAGCGACGTCGGCCGACCATCCGCGCAACCAAGGCTGCAATTACTGTAGTACGTACTATCCTCAACATGTATGCACGAGCTTTCCTAAAATGCTTGGCTTTCTTCGCGAGCAGACGCCTACCGCCATTGAGCGGCTGCGGAACCTCCTCAAGAGCCCAACGCCCCAGATGATCCGTATAGGCGTCCGGAATAAGGGCTGCGCGGGGCTCTCGTACCACCTGGAGTACGTAGAGAAGCCTTCGAAGTTCGACGAGGTCGTGGAGCAGGACGGAGTCAAGGTTGTGATCGACAGCAAGGCGCTGTTCTCGATCATTGGGAGCGAGATGGACTGGAAGGAGGACGGTCTAAGGTGCGTCGCACTTCCCGGGCCGTTGAATCGTCTGCGAGCCTCTTATGCCATGCTTCCTCGCGCAGCGCGAAATTTGCGTTCAAGAACCCGAACATCAAGGATGCTTGCGGCTGCGGAGAGTCATTCACCGTTGGCTCGTAGGCCTCAGCTAGCTCGCTCGTTTTACCCTGACCCACTCGTTTACGCCTAATCTGAACATGGACATGTGCGAACATCTCTCCGGCATATCTCGCACGCTTGCCGAGTCTGAGTAGGACAGCACGGATATGTACTTAACTCTCGGAAAAGTCCCAGACAGTCGTACGCCGAGCTCGAGAAGTTGCTCGTGCGATACACCAACGGAGAGACGGTCAGCCTAGTAAGGTCCAGATATACATGCGATTCGAGTTGTTCCCTGCTTACGCCCGATGCGGTCTTTGGCAGATATAAAGGACCCCGGTCGTCATTTCAAAGTCGACGACCAACGGTACAGTCATGACAACCCAGGGATGGAGAATTTTCGTATGCATTTCGGAGTTTCTAGACCTGCTGTTGGGCGAACTTGGATGCGAACTGTCCAAAGAGGGCGCTGGCGCAGTTGCTGTCTGCGCAGACTCTGACTCTTATTGCCGTTGTGATGTCAGACCCGGACCCGGGCGTGCTCTCCATGACCTGCTGCTTCAGGCTTGGTTCACTGCTGAAGCGCGGAGACGTCGTCATCCACGCGAGAGAAAGACTGTCGCAGTCGAGCTCATGCACTCTCAGGCTGAGCGTCATGTCATCGCTTTCTTCAACTTTAACGTTCCCACTGCGCGAGGCCCCTATGCATGGGAACGTTTAAGGTCGGGTCGTTGATATGCTTTTGTTTGGGTCGCCAAGACCACCGGAAACCAAGTATATCGCGCCTCTAAGTCATGCGCGCAGACTCCGAGCACAAGGAAATCTGAGGTTTGAGAGAGGCTGCAGCAGGTAACATTGGGCTTGTTTTAGTCGATATCCAGGTGCGATCCTTGTCACTCGAGTTCTTCGTCCCCAGCCTAACCATCGATATCCTACCCTACCCACTTTTGTGCGTCGCTCGCGGTCCCACACGGCCTCCTCCTTTGTATCCTGGGATAGACTGCGATCTGACCGAGAACCCTGCCAGACGCTTCCCTTAGACCATTCCCTATCGTTTCACTCAGGGATGGTGTCATATCGCTGCACTCGAGCACTGCTTCCAAATACAACGGAGGCGCACCAGCTCTACTATTACTGTAGCCAGGGGAACCTGCGCAGCCTGGTGGGCTGGTCATCGTCCTCTCCTCTCGGTGCTTCCGCATCGTAGCAAATCTTTGGGCCCCTAACCAGTGACGAACGCAATCATCCACCATTGCTCTCCCCTTAAAAGCCGGGGTGAGAGAGGTAAGTGGGTCGGCCTTACAACCATCATTTGCAGCGACTCGACTGCTGACTTCGCTACCAGTGCACAATCCGCCTAGTGTTAAATCGGGCCGTCGTTCTCGCTCAGCGGCATGTCCGGATCCTCAGATGTACAGTCGTTCAAGCTTACAACGGTCACCTCTGAAACTGGTATGCATATCGTCCTTGGGGTATCGTCCTTTCACGAATTGAAAGCTTTACCGCGAGTTTAGTAATAACCACAACAAGCTTCCCACCTCCAGCGTCGACATCCAGCGATGCCAGTGTATCCATTGAAGTGACCGGCTCTGTCATAGGTGAGCCAGTAATCATCAACTTTCACACGTAGATGAGCCGTGGTTCTCAACTTGTCGCGTCAGTGACCACTGTGACCACGGAATTCGTGGTGACCATACCCCGGGCCGGGCCAGTGACAGGCAAGTCAGATTAGGCGTTTTACCACCGATGCTTGCCAATACTACAGGATTATAACGCAACTTTACTGTGCGTGTGCGTAGCTGCCCTCACTGGTACGTCATCTTCCCCGCAGGAGTCTGACTCACCAGTCACACAAACGACAGCATCGCCATCATCGCAGTCATCCGGAGGGTCGAACAAATCCGTGCTCATTGCCCTGGTTATAACCATGCCCCTCCTTGCGGTGCTGGTAACCACGTTCACGATACTTAAATGTCGGAGGCGCCGCGCGGGAGCCAAACTGTCATCGTCGACCACCCCCACCCCACGAGCGTATCCAGAAGTACGCGAAGTTCCAGGTAAGAGCCCTGTTCCAATTGTTGCTGATGCTGCCCTGCATACCCTTCCTCATATGTCGGAGACCGACTCACTGCGCTTCATCCAGCATACCCTCAATCTGACACCTCTTCGTCCGTGCTGCTGCTAGATCCCGGGCCGGAGAGCAGTAGTACCGTCACACAGCCTGAACGCCGGTACGCCTCCATCACGCCCTTCGTGAAACAATATCGTTCGGTGTCTCCAAGCACCGGCCCCGCAATACAGACGACGTCGAAAGCCTCAGCCGGAACTTCTGATTCTGTACTAGTTATAGCTGGACATCCGTCCGATGAGAGAGCGCAGGATGGACTAACAGACTCTCATGAACCTCAGCCTGTGGACAATGCTCGTATACGTAGTAGCATGGGACATTCTATATCTATAGCACCCCCGCCGTATAGCCAGATAGGTTGAGATTGTTTTGACTGCAGTCGTGTAGGATATAATGTAGGCTCTAGCCGAGCCAAGCTTTCTTCTCCGGCCTTCGGAGATATTCGTGAGGGATGGACGGACATCGACCGACGTGAGTCCTCTACCGTTGCATCTGTGCCGAGTGGTCTGGGGAGTAGGCACGCAGTTTATAGCGCAGCAGACTTGTGTGTTACCGAATCCAAGTTGTCACTTGGGACGATTGGAATCTACACTCGACTCGGATAAAATGCTCGTCTCCCCATGCCCCACGGCACCACTGATATCGACACGTTCTAGGCGTGTACACATTCTTGCTCCGACGCAATGATGCCAGATCTTGGCACTAACGGCGCGAGCGGCTTTCACAGGGTGTAGAAAGAAACTGTCCATATGCTGCTCCCCGTCTCGATTGGAGAGGGTTACCTGGTCCCTTGGGCTCCTGCCCATCTACTTAGCCTATGCCAGAAACTCCGTGTCTGATGGAATGCTGGTCTCTCTATGCCCCATACCGACACATTCTAGGCGTGTACACACTCTTGCACCGACGCGATGATCCTGGCACCAACGGCGCGAGCGGCTTATTAATTCACGGGGTGTAGAAAGAAACTGTCCGTATGCCGCTCCCCGTCTCGATCGGGGGGTGTTACCTCCTCCAGTGGGATAGCGTGGACATGAATCCCTCCCGCAACATGCTGCGGTTCAGCATCCACGAGAGGCTGACACCGAACGAGGGCGTGCCAGTGGGTGTCTCTATGCGCCCTTACAGTGACGCTGTCGTGCTTGGTGTCGCACGACACTCACCCGAAGGTACCCCCCGACGCGTCACAGATTATGATCGGCCTCTAATTCACGCAAGGAAAGTGTGACAGCTCACCTTCGCATTCGATGCAGTACCAGCATGGGAGGGAAAGCGATGTGGAACAGTGGATGCACTGCGGTGCCCGTCTCGCCGAGGGATCGGATGACAGTTCAGAGAAGATTCGACGGACGTCGGGCCGCGACGGTCTTCCGGTAGGCCGCTTGCCCTGCTCCATATCCGGGACCGGGACGGTGTTTGAACGTGCTTGGAGGGGGGCGTTGCTCCCGGAGTCGAGTGCTCCTTCAAGTTCAGGATCAGATCATGGCCCCGACGGGCAGATATGATTGATGTTTTCTATATATGTACGTCAGTTACAGGGTCGGGTGCCTGCACGTATTCAAATATCTGCGCCGGGGCTCAGAGAACGATATCGATTTCGACCATGGACCAGTTCACGGACGCTGAGATCTCCGACAACCTCATCCCGTTGATCTGCAAGCCGGAGATGTTCTTCGTCGGCACCTCGACCTCTCGCCCAAAGGCGTGTGCGGGGCCTTCGTCGTCGAGAGCAAGACCCGCGTCATGATTTGTGAGTGGCTCTATGCCCAAAGTTATATTTACCATAATGTTCATTGATTATTCGATCTGACTGTACGGTGGGGGTGCCGTGGACTCAGATTGACCGACGCTATGACGAGTGTCATCGAACGGATCATTAGAGGCCCCCATGTCCCGCGTCTCCTCATCTAACTTGCTGGCTGAATGTCTAATTCTGACGTCTACCGAGAGAGGGGGCTCGGTTGCCTGTGCTCTGGCCGAGATTGCGAGGTTGGAACTCGGGGACAACAAATGCTGGAGGTTGAAGGGAGATATGCGCATTTCGTCGGTGGCACGGTGCCCTTGCGATTGTACGGATGGCATTTCAGCTGCGTTGACCTCCATACTATCAGACTCGCCGCTAAGCTCGGGACCCAGGAGTGCGGAGGGGGACGACGACGGACGAGGACATTCTAAATAACATGCAGTGAGTTGCAGGCTGACGTTCCGGGAGAGCAGATCGAGGTCACTTCAGATGCCGCGCACCTAGTTGGTCAGAATCATCCACGGAGCGCGACTCCGAAGTATTCACGGAGGGTGGCGCTGGCTTTGATCTCCCGGTGCATTTCCGCCACTGTAAGATAGCCAATACGATGGCCAGTAGTGCAAGGAAGGGCATGATGGTCGTCACTGCAATGAGGATAGGGGTGATACTAGCAGTGTTCGACGATTGGAAAGACAACGGCGGCGACGACGTCGACGATGACAGTGATGATGAGGATGATGATGGGACTGCGTCCGGTGGGATCGGTGTGTGAGCTGAAACATCTGACACGACGGTCAGTATACTGCGCTGGTCAAACGAGAGTCTCATTCGCCTCACTCGGGACGTCCAATGTTACGACTTTTACGGACTAGCGCGCGCCTTACCGTAGCACGACCTGTAGCGTTACGTATGACCTGCCCTGAAGCCTGGTCCGTGCAGCTGGTCCGTGCGCAGGCCTTCAGAGAATATATAAACCCCTCAGTAGCTGGGGTAGCTCCCCAGCTTCGAGTTGGTCTTTAGCCCTCCCAGTCTCTTGCTTATTGCTAGCTTGTGATCTGGCCTTATCATAACTCGAAGCTACCCTCCCCCTCGACCTACGGCACACCGTCTACGTTGTCAACCGTGGCATCCTCATCTTCCTCTACCTCTTTCCCTGTCTCCAACACCCTGCTCGTCGTGCGCCTCGCCGACGGCACCCTCCATCACCTCGTTCCCACCAACACCCTCACCGACTCGTCGCCGCCGTCTCCGTCGTCGGCACCACCCATTCCGATTCCACCCCCGCACCTTCGTTACCGTTCCCTGGCTCCCAGTTCCGACTCCGACCTCGACTCCCCTAGACCAGCCTCGACCACGGCTGTCGACTCTGACTCCGACTACGACTCCGATCCCAACGACCTTCACGCCACCGGTACTATCGCCGTATCCCGGGTCATCAACCCTGTGCACGTCTTCTTCCTCCAAACAACGATAAACACTCCGCTGTTCCGCGGATCAGAACGCACAGCGTACGTCGCCCGCTCCCAGTACCCAATTGTCCCCGGACACGTCATCTTCCGTTTTCCCGCTGTGAGAGCAACCACCACCACTCCGGCATACCCCGCATACACTGTGTACGGTATCCTAGCACTCGTTGAACCTACCTACTTTGTATTCCACGTGTCACTCATTCCTTACGTTACCAACTACATTACCACTCTACACATTACCCCATCCACCGAGTAGTCAGTGACCACGTGTCACAACTCGGCGCAGGAGACCCCGGTTAGCCATACCACGGTAAAACTGCTACTATAGTCACCTACCACATCTTGCTTCACACGTACGCATACTGTGCGCTTACATACACCTTCTTTGTCTAGTCTATGGACCCTTGGGAACAGCTGCTCGCCTCATACATCGCTCCACATCAATATCCATCTCCGACTCCATCTCCTCCACCGGTCCTCCGCGCTATCTACACGCGGGAAGCTAGGGAAGCACGGAGTGCGCAGGACAACAGCACTGTCAGGTCGAAGAACCCCCAGACGTCCGATTTGACGCATTCTTCTTTGACGACAGTCTCTACAGCTGTCCACAACAACCCTGCCCTCACCGATACAACAGCCGAAATCCCCTCAGCTTCCGCACACCAAACCCCGGGTTCCACCCAATCCCGCGCGAGCCGCCAGCAGAACAAACACCAGGACCAACAACT